>PVKP010010844.1:0-63442 GCA_004027715.1 Plecturocebus donacophilus
GTGGATGTGTGAGTGGGTGGGTGGATGGATGGGTGGGTGGATGGATGGATGGGTAGATGGGTGGATGGATTGATATTTGATTTCATAATCAAAGAACTCAAACAGTAGAGAAGTACACAGGATCCCCCGGTCTTACAACCCTTCCTTAAAGTAACTACAATAAAGACGAAGTCTATCTTGCAGATTTCTTTTTAAAAACATATTTAATGTGCGAACATGTTATGGTCAGGTGCAGTGACTGATACCTATAGTCCTTATACTTTGGGAGGCCAAGGTGAGTGGATTGCTTGATGCCAGGAGTTTGAGACCAGCCTCAGCAACATAGAAAGACCTTGTCCCTACAAAATAAGAAATTGAAAATTAGCCTGGTGTGATAGCACATGCCATCACAGGACTACTCAGATGGACTGAGTAGTCCTAGCTACCCAGGAGGCCAACGTGGGAGGATCACTTGAGCCCAGAAATTCATGCCTGCAGCGAGCCATGATCATACCAATGCACTCAAGTCTGGGCAATGGATCAAGATCCTGTCTCTTAAAAAAGAAAAGCATATTTACATAGAAATCAATGTATATAAACATAGATATTGTTTGGGGTTTGTTTTTATATAAATTGGGGAATCACACATTATTTCATGAGTTTTTTTTTTTAACCCTATGATTAAAAGATCCTTCCAGCTTAACACATATACAGCTACTTCATTCTTTTTAACCATCAGGAAGCTTTCTGTTATTTTTATTGTTCTGCTATTGTATTTATTTATTTATTTTAGAAACAGGGTGTCACTATGTTACCCAGGCTGGCCTCAAACTCCTGGGCTCAAGCAGTCCTCCCACCTCAGCCTCCCAAGTAGATGGGACTACAGGCATGAACTCTGCAACATGGCTGGCTTCTACGATTTTAGATGTGTGTGTGTGTGTGTGTGTGTGTGTGTGTGTGTGTGTGTGTGTGTGTGTGTGTGTGTTTTCTAATGGGAACAATCTGAATTTCAATTTTAAGAGATTTTCTTGAGCTATAATTATTCTAGTCCAAGCCCAGGCACATGAAGATTTCTGTAAAATAGATTCAAAGCAGTGGAATTACTGTACTCTAGGATATATGTACTTAAATTCCAATATACAAGGCTATACCAATTTACACTATTACTAAATTATATCAAATCCTGCTTCTTATGTTCTATAAATTCCTATGTCCAATACTGGACATAATCCATATTTTCAATGTTGAGTGATCTGATTAGTTAAAAAAAAAATAGATCTCATTAATTTGTAATTTCCTGATTACTAAATTACTAATGAGTATGAATATCTTAGGGGATTTATCATTCATGAATTGCCTGTCCTGATCCCTTGCCTGTTGTGAGATTGGGTTGTTGATCTTTTTCACATTGTTTTACAGCAATGCTTACATAATATGGACGTTAAACTTTTGTTGTAAATGTTATAATATTCTGTCTCTTTAGCTGTGCTTATAGTATATTAAGTATTACCAAGTTTTTAATGTTCAACCATTATGTTTTATAAAATTAAATACCACTTTTCCTCCATGGCACCTACAGTTAGTAGTTTTGCTTAGAAAAGGTGTTCCTCACCCTCTGAGCTTTAAAAATAATCTTGTATTCTCCTATTTATAATTTAAAAAAATATTTCGAGCTTTAATTCATCTGCATTTCACTTATTGTATAATGTGAGGGGACCAGGTCATTTTTTTTTTTTTTTTTTTTTTAGAGAGTCTCACTCTGTCTCGCCCAGGCTGGAGTGCAGTGGCACGATCTCGGCTCACTGCAACTTCCACCTCTTGGGTTCAAGCGATTCTCTTGCCTCAGCCTCCTCAGTAGCTAACATTACAGGTGCATGCCACCACACCCAGCTAATTTTTGTATTTTTAGTAGAGCCAGGGTTTTACCGTGTTGGTCAGGCTGGTCTCGAACTCCTGACCTCGTGATCCGCATAGCTCGGCCTCCCAAAGTACTGGGATTACAGGCGTGAGCCACCACCCCTGGCCCCGTTTTTAATAACTCATTTGTCGACCACTGACTTATAATGCCCCCTGTGAGTTATCTCTTAAATTGGGTGTGTTTCTGATTATTCTCGTCCATTGATCTGTTTGTCTATTCTGTGTTAACCTCTATTTTACTGCTGTAATATCTGGTATGTCAGATTTTTTCTCATTATTTCTCTTTTTTAAAATCATCTTCCTATGCATTTTTTCTTTCATATAAACTTTAGAATAAACATGTCCTTTCTTTTTAAAAGTTTGAAACTTTGGGATTATATTGAATTTTTAGGAGAGAGCATCATTTTTTCTGCAGCTTTTTTTTTTTTTTTTTTTTTTTTAAAGACAGAGTCTCTTGCTCTGTTTCCCAGGTTGAAGTTCAGTGGCATGATCTCAGCTCACTGCAACCTCCACCTCCTGGGTTCAAGCGATTATTGTGCCTCAGCCTCCTGAGTAGTTGAGACTACAGGTGCACACCACCATGCCTGGCTTATTTTTGTATTTTTAGTAGAGATGGGGTTTCACCATATTGGCCAGGCTGGTCTCGAACTCCTGACCTCTTGATCCACCTGCCTCGGCCTTACAAAGTGCTAGGATTATAGGCTTGAGCCACCATGCCCAGCCTTTTTCTGCAGTTTTTTTCTGATTTTTCAAAACTGACATCTAGTCAGAAAACTAAGCGTAAAAATTGAATTCATAGAGTTTTTAAAACCTGGAAGAACATACAAAATGAAACTGAATGACTTTATAACCTGAGTGTCTGGAAAAGCTCTCCACCTAGCTGCAACTCAAAAGCCAGATACAGTAAGATAAAGGACTGATATAATTTGAATACATAAGAAATTAAAACTCATTCATGGCAAAAGTTTGCATAGGAAAAGTCAAGCCAGGGGTGGTGGCTTCTGCCTGTAATCTCAGCACTTTGGAAGACTAAGGCAGGAGGACTGCTTGAGCCCAGGAGTTCAAGACCAGCCTGGCAACAAAGTGAGACCCTGGCTCTACAGAAGATCCAAAACTTAACCAAGTGTGGTGATGTACACCCATAGTCCCAGCTACCTGGGAAGCTGAGGCTGGAGGATCGCCTGAGTCCGGGATACTGAGGCTGCGGTGAGCCATGTTTGCAGCAATGCACTCCAACCTGGGTGACAGAGCAAGACCCTATCTCAAAAAAAGAAAAAAACATAAATCATAATAACACCTGCTTCACTGTTGCGGAGAGAATTAAGTAGTATGCCTGGTACGAATAATAAATTGTTATAATTATATAAAATGTTAGCTATATCATTTTTTATATATACATGCTATCTTATATATACAAATATCAGAAATATTAGTGTTCCTCCCTTTTGAAATTCATCTGAGAGTCCCTCACTGGCCCAGACCTCCTGGGTAGGAGCATGTTTGCATTGAGAAGACAACAGTTTTAAGTTGTAACTAAGATAAGTCATTTTTTTCTTCCATTTTAAAAATACTTATAGAATAAACCCATTTTTTTCTTTTTTACACCATACCCCACTATAGCTTTCCACCTTCCATCATTCCTTGGTGTGACTGCTTAAGTTCTTTCAAATATAACTCCGTAATTATAATTATATAATCACACAATAGTTGTGATTCTTTAATTGCAGTTGATTAATTTAATCTTCCAATAGGTGAACTCCAAAGTCCCATCAGTTTGAAACTGCTTATTCATTTGGAATTCCATAAAAAGTACCTATGCTGGGTAGATAGGATAGCATGGCCTAGCTCTCACCATTGGTGTCACAATTAAAACTCACGTATGTATTTATGTATCCTCTGCCTTATGCTGAGAATATTGGAAGTGGAGAGCTAAGATTAGGATTCTTGGCTGCTGTATCACAGGCCAGCAAGCTTCCCACCCTGCCCACTGAATGTTCTGCCACGGTGAGTGCATCACCTGTGTCCTGCCTCTAATGGGACATGCGGCTACCAAGCACTGGAGCTCCAGTGTGACTCAGAACTGAATGTTTCATTGTACTGAGTTTTATTCCATGTTAATTTAAAAAGCCATGTGTGCTCTACGCACGGGACACAGATGGACAACACAGCTCTTGACCCTTTGTTTTTAAATACAGTTTCACGTCTATACAAACAGGTTTTCGCTTTCCTGTGTGGTTGGCTATTCTGAATGCTAAATTGCTTTTCCCTCTCTCTCTAGATTCCATCACCCAGCACAAGGTCTGTGCCTCTGAAAACTACCTGCTGCCACAGTGACCTCACTGGTGTGGCTGGTGACTGCACACAGCTCCCAATACTGTCTTTGGACATTCAAATGAGAAACAAAACTGAAGGAAAGGAACTGACATATACAAGATGACTTTGGATATCATGTTTGCCACGTGTGGTGGTTCTTAGCGTAAGAACTCTCAGGTGACTTTCTGATGACTGAATTTGTTCAGAGAAGCTTTAGCTGGCTGGTCCTCCTTTTCAGGCCTTTTGTTTTTCTTTTTCTTTTCTTTTCTTTTTTATTTTTTTAGACAGAGTCTTGCTCTGTTGCCCAGGCTGGAGTGCAAGGGCACGATCTCAGTTTCACTGCAACCTCTACCTCCCAGGTTCAAGCTCTTCTGCCTCAGCCTCCCAAGCAGCTGGGATTATAGGCATGCACCACCACACCCTGCTGATTTTTGTATTTTTAGTAAAGGAGGGGTTTTGCTATGTTGGCCAGGCTTCTCTCAAATGCCTGACCTCAGCTGATCCATTGGGCCTTTTCTATAGAATGCCATTCTTTGTATCTTAGTAGTGATCAGAATTGAAAGGGCACAGAACGTTTGTCGTTAGAACACTGTACTGCCAAATAAAGAATGGAAATTCCTTGACATTGTTTTGTTACTGAGAACAGCTAGAGAACTCTGAAAGTTTCTTGGCTTAGACTCGAAGATCTTCGTCAATACGTTATCTCCTAGGTAGGAAGGACATTTTTCAGTTATTAAGGTGACTTTTATCTAGCTGAGATTCCTCTCACAAAGCAATGAAAGAAGCCAGGTATGGGGGCTGTTATATGGGATAACTGGCACCACCTGAGTGTCTTGCTTCTGCAAGCCTGCTGTATGGTAAGCAGAGCATCACCTGCAAGGGGTCACAATGTCCACTGGCCACTTTTCCCTTGCTGTCCTCCACAGGAAACTGGCAGCTGGGGCTGATGGATAGAAACTCCAAATTGCGGCTGGGTTTTGGCCATGCTAATAGGAGTGTAGTGGTTCCTCATGATTGCTTTCATCTTCAGTTCCCAAGCCAGGCATGGTGGCTCAAGCCTGTAACCCTAGCAGTTTGGGAGGCCAAGGTGGACAGATCACCTGAGGTCAGGAGTTCGAGACCAACCTGGCCAACATGGCGAAACCCCGTCTTTACTAAAAATACAAAAATTAGCTGGGTGTGGTGGCAGGCACCTGTGGTCCCAGCTCCTCAGGAAGCCGAGGCAGGAGAATTGCTTGAACTGGTTAGGCAGAGGTTGCAGTGAGCCAAGATTGCTCCACTGCACTCCAGCCTGAGTGATAGAGCAACTCTCCATCTCAGATAAATAAGAAACACCGATCTGTCTGTCACCTTCTAAATGAAATGCTAGGACATCCTAGCCAGAGTGATCAGGCAAGAATAAGCCGTAAAAGGCATCTAAATAGGAAAAGAAGTCAAACTGTCTCTCTTCACTGCCGATATGATTCTATACCTAGAAAACCCTAAAGACTCTGCCAGAAAGTTCCTGGAACCAATAAACGACTTTAGAAAAGTTTCAGGTTAGAAAATCCATGCACGAAAATCAGCATTTCCAAACCCAATAACATTCAAGATGAGCACTAAATCAAGAACGCAATCCCATTTCCAATAACCACAGAATGAGATACCTAGGAACACGCGTAACCAAGGAGGCGAGGGATCTCTACAAGCAGAACCATCAACGAGATGCTGAGTCCCAGCGAGGTCAGAGGTGCCTCTGAGCCCGCGTTGTGATCTGTTCCCGCTCCAGGTTATTTATCTGTTGCTCATCTCAGGTATTGTTCCTACCTCAAATTTCAAGTCACTCAACAAATATACCAGATCAACTTCTAGAATGAACCTTTGAGAAAGGAGGTAGCATTGCATTCTATAGAAACGGGCATTCTATAGAAAACTATAGACACTGGAAATAAGGAAGGGGTTTCTACTTCCGCTATCTCTTCCCTAATTAGGAAACTTTGTGATTACATTAATTACCTTAGGCTCCCCAAGAGGACTTCTTTGTTTTAAACTCAGCTGATTAGTACCTTTTCCACCTACCACCTGAATCCCCTCTGGCCGTGAAAGGAAACATATTCACACATTTTCAGATTAGAACATCTTTGAGGAAACCTTACTTTGCTGCCAACACTGGCCCCTGATTGCCTCACACTAAATCCAAGATGGATGCACTGATCATGGGTTCTCAGTGGCACCCAGCCTGAGACCTCAGAGGAGGCATTTGTCTTCTCAGAGCTATGGTTTCCTCAAATAGCAACATTCACAATAGTCCCTGTCTGGTGCCTGAGAGCACAGGATGGCAGCCAGGGAGTTGATGCCCTTCTGAAAGGGGTAACAAGCAAAGGCATCTCGGTTTGCAGTATTCAGTGAGTTATGCCGACTCAAAGACGCGGATCCGACACTGACTGGTAGGAACCCCCAGCTCAGATTAAGGAATGCAATGCATAGCCAACAGGCCTGGCTCCAAAGTATTCAAACAATGGGGAAAGAATGGAGGATATTTTTACTTATAATTGTTGTGTCTGTTTGACAAATACTTAACTTAATTGACCATCATGTCAGGCTGGAATTTGCCTATTTTAATGTTATCTGTGGTTTTAATTAAACTGCTATGTTCCATGTTCTTAATTCTAATTCTACTACTTTATTTAAAGCTATAAATTTTTGTGCCAGGAAGACAATATCTACTTTTATCCCTCTAATTTTTAGCCTTTTAATGGAGACAATAATTAGAATTATTGACCTGACGCTATACAAGAGCATACAAATATTCTTCAGGCTAAACTATCATTTTGTTTGGTATGAGTTCCCAGTCTAGGCTTTAAGATTTTCCCAAAGCCTCAGGACCTTCCAGGGACTAAGCTCCACCTAGAGCTCTAAGATAGTGGCGGGAGCCATCAATTTCATTAATCTGGTTTCAAACTTTTAAATGTTTGGATTCACAGCTTATCTATGGGAACACATAGTTGTTCCATCTTTAATATTCCAGAGAAACAATTTACTGAAAAAGCTAATTCAGTATTCTCTCCCGTGAGCCAGTCAATGAAACCGCAGCCAATGCTGGGGAATGAGGGCTCCAGGGAAGGAACGCCGTCCTGGGGGTCTCTGGGCCATCGTCTGTCAACAGTGAGATCAGAACGAGGGGCAATAGCAGCAGCCCTGTTGGCCCATGGCTGCCCCAGGGGCCCTGGGAGAGCAGGGGAGGCAGACACTGCCAGACCTCAGAGCTGGCACCAGGACCCAGCTATCAGCCAGATAATGTACTCAGCCACCAGGGAGAAATCCGACCATGAACTTATTGGGAACTGGTCACAGGAAAGAAAAGGACTCTTTGTCCTGCGTGTGTGATGCTGTGGTGGTAGGGGCTGCGGGGCTGTGACTCACACGATGCCACAAGGTTTGTTCCAAAAACAGAGCTGGGGATGCTGTGTGGAGATAGGGCTGAGGGCACCGCAGGAGGTAGAGGGCTCGAGACTGGCCTCCTTTTCTCGGGGTGATGAAAGACTGTCACCTTATCCTGTGGCCACAGAGCCCAGAGGAGGCGGTGGCTTAGCGGTTAGAGACTTACGGAGGAATTCTGCTATTTTTAACTCCTTGGCATTTTGCTTTTCTTGAGCAATTCTCACACTGCCCCTTTTTAAAGATTTATTAGGTTCAGGGCCTACGTTATGAGATCCTTTGAGCCCATATTAGACTTTAGCACATAACATATCTGAGCTTGAGGAGTTTAGGGGTTTAACTTCTTCAGTAAAGGAGCAAAGAGACTTGGTCAAATGACCCCCATGGTCCTAATGTTGATGGAACCACTGAACTTAGTCTTTCACCTGAGACAAAAGGATACTATTTTTAAGAGATGAGGATCTTTTCCACTTACCTCTTCAAAGCAATAACTTTGCACCTTCATCTACTGAAGGCCTCATCTGCACCTGGTCTGCCCCACTCTGGACCACAGGGCTGGTGCTGCTCTCTCCCTGCCTGCAGTCACCTTCCAGCAAATGTCGGAGTTGGATTCACACCAAACAGAAGTAGCCAAAATTCGTAAGAAGTCTATTGGGTACCTCTTCTGTATCAATGACCATACAGGCTTCAAGAACCAGAAATAACTAACAGCATCTATCTCAGGGAGCTGACAGCCTTGAAGGGGGATGAGTGTGGAAAATAAATGACAACACAGTGTGATAAGTTCATTACAGACCAGGGGAGAGAGACAACTTTGAGAAAGGGTGATTGGTTTTAAACGGAAAGGAAAAGAGCTTGGGAAATGCTTCCAGAAGAAACTGACATCTAAGTTAGGTGGGTTTTGTTTTTTTAGCTGGGGTCTCACTATGTTGCCCAGGCTGGAGTGCAGTAGCTATTCAGAGGCATGATCATAGTTCACTGCAGCCCCGAACTTCTGGACTCAAGCAATCCTCCTGCCTCCGCCTCCTGAGTGGCTGGAACTGCAGGTGCAGGCCACCATGCCTGGCCCTCCAACGTAGGTTTCAAAGGAAGTCTAGAACTTCAGAGAGGAAAAGAGACCCCCACGCACAGTCCTGGAGGTGAGGGGAGGTCTGGGGGCTTCAGAGTCGCTGGAGCTTCCAGTGGGAGGGCACGGTGAGGGGACGCAGGTCAGATACAAGCGTTGGTTAGTGAAGAGAGGCTCTCGAAATTATCCAGACAAGAAATGTTCAGGGGCTGAATGCAGTGCTCACAGAGATGGAAGGGAGGAGGTGGATTGGACAGGTGTTTTGGAGATGAAATTCATAGGACTTGTTGCCTGAGTGGCTGTGCAGGAGGAGCAGGGGGACAGAGTTGAACTGGATGAGCCTCGGGCTCAGGCATAAAGTGTCAGCAGTCTCGGGAGGATCCACATCCTCACTCACAGGAACCAGCTCCTTCAGCTAAAGGGAAAAAGCGCTCGGTGCTTCAGCCAGCCCAGAGCGTGCCCTCCATGGACATAAAGAGACCAAGTTCTTGTTGCTAAAGGCGTCCAACAGAGAAGTGTGGGAGGGCCAGTTAAAGGCAAAGCCCGCCGTTTTATAACCACATTTTTGGCATATTAAATGTTCTAGCATGTAATCGTCAGACTTCTAAACTGAGCCACTTGTTTTACGCAAGAAAGTAAATCAGTGACTTCGGTTTCTAGCAATATAATGAGCATTATCGTGGACACCTGAAAATGCAGTGACTGATAGAGAATTGCCTTGGGAATCATGGATAAATTCTAAAAAAAGGTGGAGAACTGTTCAACAACTGGAGATAAGGTGGAGAAGCAGGTTGACGTGGAAGCTGGGGAACATCATGGTGACCGAGCATTGTGTACGCACAGGGTGTGTGCACATCTGTATATGTGTGTGTGTGTGTCTGTGTGTAAGTGTGTGTATATGTGCATTCATGTCTGTGTGTGATGCCCGTGGGTGAGGACATGGCAGTTGGAATGGAGACCAACCTGATAAAGCTGACAGTCTGGAGGGGTTAGACTCCCAGGAGGAAAGTTAAGAAGGGGGAAGGATAACGTCTGCACAAATGCAAACACAAAGCAACATCCTTTGTCAGCAAAATCCTTAGACAGCTGGAAGAAGCAGACACACGTCTTCCAGGAAGACTGTCCCTCAACCTGAGCTTCTGGTGATTCTCACCAATATCGTGACTGTCAGTTTGAATGTGCGCGTGTGCACACAAACACACATACGCACAAACTTCCAGATAAATCGTCAAGACAGTCATTAGGAAAAATGAACAACAGGACAAGACAGACTAAGACTTCAGATGTTGGCATCATCAGATATGGATGATACACGTTAAAAGAAATAAAAGAACATAAAACCACGAAAAAGGAACAAGAATGGTAAGATGGAATTGACAAGGAGACAGACAAAACTTACAGAAAAGAAATTGTAAGGGGCAAACCATCACCAGCCACAAGCCCCTGTGGTTCCAGCGTCTGCATGGGTGGAAGAAGGAAGCTCCGGGCAGCAGCAGCCTGGCCTGGGAACAGTAGACTCCCACACGGCTGAGGGTTATTCTCCATCTTTCACTCTGTATTACCAGAAAGCCCAGCAAGACCGATTAGAGGAAAGCGCCTGGGTTTTGCCCAATGCAATTACATGTGAGAGCAAAGGGGCCACAGCAGGAAGGGCCCAAGTGTCTGGAGCTGTCTCCCGAAAACTCTCCAAACTCACCCATCTGATGCCAGTCCAGGCCGGGGCCCTACCCGAGGAGAAATTCCTGGGAGTAGAATCAAAATCAATCAAGACAGGCAGGACAGAGACAAGAGAAAAAGAAGGTCGACACCAGGTCAGCACATCTCTCTATTAAGGACCCGATAGGAAGTATCTCTGGCTTTGAAGGCCGGACAGCCTTGCTGCTTCTACTCAGCCCTGTGGTTACAGGGTAAAAGCAGTCACAGATAACACGCAAATGAATGGGCATGGCTGTGTGCTAATAAAACTTTATGAACACCGAAGTTTGAATTGTATGTAATTTTCATGTGTGACAAAATAGTATTCTTTTGTTTGTTTCAACCGTTTAAAAATGTAAAAAACATTTTTAGCGCACAGGCTACACAAAACTGCTGGTAGGCCAGAACTGGTTTTCTGTCTCCTGGTCTGGATGGAAGAGGGTTTGAGAAAAAGACACAGGGAAACTCAAGACAGGAAGTCATGCTGCTTTCGGACATTACCGAAAACATCAGGAGCGGGAGCCCTAAACCCAGACACAGCCCAGAGGCTCAGGCAAATTAATTTCCCATCAAGATAAGCAACAGAAATTATCCAGGTCAAATCCCCTACAAAACTATTGTAAGAAAACGATCCTCAGAAGCAGAATAACAACCCAACAGACAATAATAGCAGACACAAAGATGTGGCCATTGTGGGCCTCAGAAAACCGGAGTGTGGCCTCAGAAGCCAAGGTTCCTCCTGGTCCTCCCCTGCCCTGCATGTCACCCCTCATGCTCCCCTGACGGAAGCCGTAGAAACTCGAATTCCTCTTCTCCAAGGTGAGTCATAAAAACCAGAACCCTTTGCTTCAAGGCCAGCCATAAAGCCTAAAAATATGACTCTAGCCTCCCCTGCTTTTCTGTGTAACAGCTGGCAATAAAGAAGGTAAGACCCCCATTGCAGAGGAGCCAACCCTATGCCCAGGAGGAGGGAATACACAGCGAGGCTGAGAAAGATCTGAACGCAGAGGCCTTGCTGAGTTTCCCCACTCGTCTATTACATTCCATCTGGCTGAAGCTTCAGCAGTGAAAATGGACTTTATTTAGACCGTTACATCCTTCTCTCCACCACCCCATCTCCTGCCTCGCGGTCCTCAAGTGCCCCCCTCACTTCCTGAACAATGCTGGTGGGAGCACCCGACGGCCAGCCAGGGCAGTGCTCCCATGGGCAGGATGGAGAGTGTTAGTGGAGACTGCTTAGATCTTTTAACATCGAGAAAAGCTATTTTATGATTGGATTTTTTTTTTTTTTTTTGACGGAATCTTGCTCTGTTCCCCATGCTGGAGTGCAATGGTGCAATCTCGACTCACTGCAACCTCTGCCTCCCAGGTTCAAGTGATTCTCCTGCCTCAGCCTCCTGAGTAGCTGGGACCACAGGCACACACCACCACACCGGCTAATTTTTTGTATTTTTAGTAGACACAGGGTTTCATAATGTTGCCCAGGCTGGTCTTGAACTCCTGAGCTCAGGCAATCCGCCTGCCTCCACTTCCCAGAGTGTTGGGATTACAGGCATGAGCTACTGCGCCTGGCCTATGATTGGAATTTAACAGAGATGTTGATTAATAGCACAAGGGCTCCCTATCTGCTATTTCAATAAGAAAATTTCCCTGACCATTTCTCCCAGTCACAATTTCTCTGTAGTTTTCCAAAATTTCAATCGAGTTATCTGTTGTTTTCTTCAGTTTTACATAGTAATTTTGGCAGATAATTTGTTTTAACTCCTAGACTAGCGGCTTTCACCAAGAGGTTCTCATTTCTTTGGTTCTAGAGAGCAGCCACAAAATGTCAAATCTTTGAGTCTTTCTGACCAGCTGGATGCCACAATAGTTGACAGACTGCCGCCTAGAAGTAAAAGAATTTGAAATAAATCACTCATTTCTGCATCTCAACAGTTACAAAGCCCCAAATGACAGGGTGTTATATAAGTCAATGAACCGAGCGTTTGGGATTGTATGGAAACACTGTCTCAGCGGCTACTGGCTTCCTGGCCTGACCATTATATAACTGTTATCCGTAGCATAATTGAGGTGCTGTATCTTTGAAATAAATGATAAAAAAGAATGCTGTAGATTATCCATTTTCTTTAGCCATTTCTCCATGAAGACATAGCCCACAGGTTGCAGAAGGATAGCTAACTCAGGCCTCCTCCATTTCTTTGCCAGGCCATTTAAACTTCCTCCTAAACTGACGGCTGGCCCAAGGGAGGGTCTGGAAGTGGAAGGGGCTGGTCCCAGTGGGTGGACACTGTGCCAAATTGGGAGGAGGCGCTGTGGTCTCCCCACAAGAAAGGGACCTTCTCTCTGTAGCTCCACCCCCACCCTTTAAAGAAAGCAGGAAAAGGAAGCAGTCAGAGAATAGGGGAACCCCACTGGCCTTCAGGGCCGCCAGTCAGCGGGTAGATATAGGGGCCGTAGTGGGCCAGGGTCCCCCATTCTTAGGGGCAGACATAGGGGCCATAGTGAGCCTGGCAGGGTTGGGGGGCAGGTGGAGGGAGGAAAGGCAATCCCCACAGGATGAACTGCAGATCCTCCAAGCATCTAAAGATTGGGAGGGACCGAACATTGCACCCAACTCAATCACTCCTGCCTCCCCATCCATGGTTCAAACTTCTGATACAATATTCGGTTTTAGCTCCAATGACCACTGGGATGGCAGCGCTTGGGAGGATTAAGACTTGAGGGGATTAAGAAATGGAGCCAGGCTGCAGTGGCCCTGGGAAGAAAAGAGAGCAGAGGGATTGGATGTGGGAGGAATCAGGGCTTCTGCAGGAGAAAAGGAGGTATGTTAGGAAAGTGTTCCAGGGTATGGATGTACCCAATGCCCGAGGGACAATAGGTAGGGAGACACACAGGCCTCAGGATCCCAGGTCGGCTGTGTGGCTGCCAGGATGCCCTCATGGTGTTTTCTAGCCTGGAATGTGGGCAGCTCAGGGCCTGTTTCTGTTTCCTCCATACCCCCGCAGAGGTACAATGAAGCTCATGTGGCCAAGGGCCCCAAAAAGCAGTGCAGCTATGATTTTGCAAGGGAGGTATTGCCCTCAAAGGCCTGACACCCTCCATGGGGGCAAAGGTTGCCAGGACAACCTCTGCAAAGACAACCTCTCCCACAGCTGAGGTATGCAGGGGATAACAGAAGGTCTCTGAGGGGCATGGGTGATGTGCCTGGGAAGAGAAGTATGGAGTATGGTAGCCCAGTGCCCCTGAACCCCCAGCACTGGGGCTACTATGGTACACGGGGAATCCACCCGCCACCTTGGCTCCAAGATGCTCAAGCCTTTTCAGCTCCCCTAACGACTGAGCCTCTGCCTCAGAAAAGAGCTTCAGGTCTTTCAAGTGCACCCAGACAAGTGGGGAAGACAGAGGGAAAATGAGTCCCTTGTTCCAATGAGACCCAGAAAAGTAGCAAGGAGTCTGTTAGTTCGAGAATGGCAGAGGTGGGCTGGGATCTGAGGTCCTGCATCCTCAGCTTTTTGTCTGTGTTTGTTAGAGATACAGGGACATCCCTTGTACCTGCAACTCAAAGAGGCACCATGTAAATAATAAAAAGGGGAGGGGAGAGGTTGAAGACACAAGAAAAGACTTAAGTTCTTCTCTTTCTCTCTTCATTGGAAGAAACATAAGATCTGGATCAGGAAGACTGGAACGGTCAGGAGTAGGAGAAACGATTCCTGTGGAGAGAGTGTGAGGTCAAGCCATGAACTTGGGGGATGGTCCGAAGCTTGAAACTGAATTGCTGGATGGAAAAACGAAGCTAATATTCTCTCCACATGAATATAAATTTAAAATTTCTGTGAAGAGAGAATGAATGGAAACCAGATGACATATTCAGTACTCTGGGGGAAGCAGAACATGATAGAAGTATGTTGGAAGCAAAAAAAAAAAAGCCCAGTGGAAGAAAGAGCTCAATCAGTCTACTCTTCACCATCCCTCCCTACTGAGAGTTACTGACTGCTCCCGGCTGGACAAGCGTGGCTGGTAATGCCAGGAAAAATATTAATAAACTTGTCCAAATAACAAAACATTGGAAGAAGACAACAATTTTCAGGGAAAAATAACAGAGTATATCAGATTTCAACAGAAGCAAAAATATTAGCATAAATGAATCAATAAATTTAGTCTAATAAATGTAATAAAAGAAATACAGGAAGGTATTACCAATGAGAATAAGAAAGCATTAAAAAAACAAAGCAGAAAGCTTAGGTGTGAAACATAGTTGAAGTAAAATATACAACAAATGAAAAATAGCAGAAATTATATAACTTAGGGAATGATACAACTTGGAACATTAGATATAGAAAAGTCTTAAAGGGAGAAAGGACAGGACAGATAAATAGGGGTGAAATTTTAAGGCAACATGAGAATAAAAAAGAAATGCAAACATTAAGATAGGTAATAGTTCAAACAAGGGTGAAAACATGAAGGGGGCAAATATTTCAAGAAGTAGTTGAGATCAGTTTCCCAGAATGAAAAGATTGACCTCAGATTTAAAGAACTCATAAAGCACCACTAAAGAGAATAAGGAAAACCTCACCTACACACACTAAACTGAAATATAAGAGTATAAAAAAACAGAGAAATCCTAAAAGCCCACAGAAAGAAAGACAGGCTACACAAAAGAACAAGAATCAGCTTGACATGAGCTTTTTCAACAGCAATACTGGATGCAAGATAACTGGAATCTTATTTTCAATATATTGATGGAAAAGAACTTAAAAATGTAGAATTTTATATCCAGCCAAACTATCATTCAAATAAGGTGAGATGATAAATTTCCTCAGGCATACAAGTGCTTTGTAGATTTTATAGAAAAGCTGAAACTGAAAATAGTTTTGAAAATAAGTACTTAACTAAAAAGTGAGGCAAATTGAAGAGATACTACAAGAAATTCTTGAAGGAAAAGTGACTTTATACCTTAGTAGAGTTGATTGTTGTCTCTACAAATTGCTAAGACTAACAAGAAAAAATAATATCCTTATAACTAAGAATTAAAAGTTAATGTCAATATTAATGGGTTGGCAGAGGATGGTAAGTACAAAGGATAGGAGAGTGTACTAAAGTTCTTGTCTTATTAGATATAAAATTGTTTTAAATGAAGCTCAAACCTAAGATGTGTAGTAGAAAACTTCTAGAAGAAAACAGGGGAAACACTCCAGGATGTTTACCTAGGCAAAGAGTTTATGGTTAAGACCTCAAAAGCATAAGCAACAAAACCAAAAATAGACAAATGGGACTATATTAAACTAAAAAGCTTAGGTACTTCAAAGAAAACAACAAAGTGAACAGACAACCTTCTCTTTGATCATTTGAATATTGGCCAAACATCATCTGATAAGGGGCCAACATCCAGAATATACAAGGAACTCAAACAACTTAATAACAAAAAAACAAATAATTCCATTAAAAACTGGGCCAAGAATCTGAATAGACATTTCTCAAAAGAAGAATACAAATATCCAATAGGTACGTGAAAACATGTTCAACATCACTAGTCATCAGGGAAATGCAAAATCAAACTCACAGTGGAATACCATCTCATCCAAGTTAAGATGGCTATTACAAAAAAAGTAGAGATGCTAGCAAAAATAAGGAGAAAAGGGAATCCTGTACACTTGGTGAAAATGTAAATTAGTACAGCCATTATGGAAAACAGTATAAAGCTGTCCCCAAAAACTAAAAACAGAACTACCAAATGATCCAGCATTCCCACTACTGGATATTTATGTAAAGGAAGAGAAATCAGTATATCAAAGGGTCCCTGCACTGCCATGTTTACTGCTGCACTTTTCACAATAGCAAAAATAAGGAACCAAACTAAGTGTCCACCAATGGATGAATGGATAAAGAACATGTAGTCTACATACACAATAAAATACTATTTGGCCATAAAAAAGAGTAGAATCTTGTCATTTGCAGTAACATGAATGGAACTGGAAGTCATTATGTTAAGTAAAAAAAGACAGGCACATAAAGATAAATATCTCATGATCTCACTCAAATGCAAGAGCTAGAAAAGTGGACCTCATGAAGCTATAGAGAGTAGAATGATAGATACCAGAGGCTGGGAAGGACATATGTGTTGGGGGTGGGGGATGAAGAGAGAAAAGTCAATGGGTACAAACATACCATTATGTAGAAGGAGTAAGTTCTAATGTTTAATGGCCCAGTAGGGAGACTATAGTTAACAATGTATCATATATTTCAAAATACCTAGAAAAGACTTTGAAATGGTTTCATCACACATGGTAAGTACTTGAGATGATGGATATCCTACCCTAACTTGATCATTACATGCTCTATGTATGTACCAAATTATCCCATGTGCCCTGTAAATATGTACAAATCTTATGTATCAGTGGAAAAATAAAAATTAAAAAAAAAGATTGAGTGGGGCCAGTGGCCCTCCCACCTATGTTGGCTTCAGCACTGACTTGACCTAGTGGTGCTACCTGCAAAGAGGCGCCTGCTCAAAACTGCAAAGCCAGTGTGGTTTCCCAGTCCCTCTCCCTGTCCCTTTTTGAGAGTCCTCCTTCCATCTCCCTTGTGCAGCCCCATAGGGCTCACTGGGGTCAGTATCCTGCTCAGGCCAGCCTGTGATGTCCAGACTTTGTTCCTAAATCAGAACTTGCATTCCTTGTCCATCTTCATCAATGATCTGAGTAAAATAAGTCACAGTTGAGGTTAAAAAGTCAACTGCATTTTAAGAGATTAGTAGCGCAGATGAAAGGGACTACCAGGCCCCTTTCTTTGGGAAGCTTTCCTTAATTACCTCTCTCAATCCGCAGAACCACTGTTAGAGAAGAAGAAATGCCTGCTGTTAGGGGTTAAGTAACTTGCCCAAGATCACCCACTTCTAAGTAGCAGAGGGGAGATTCAAATTCCATCTCTATGATTCCAAAGCCTATGTTCTTTCCAAATAAATTTCCAAAATAAAGAATGAGCGAGAGGACCCCTTTTAAGGATGGAAAGGCTCTTCATGTATCAGTGACTTCTGGTTCACAGTGTTTTACCTTCCATAGCCCCCTACTTCGTCAGCAGTGAAATCGAGGCAGAGGGTTAGTGTTGCAGCCACATACCACTCTCTGGCACCCCAGGGAAATCTCTGTAACAGAGTCATTACTTGGAGGAGAAGAACAGGAGTTGGCACAAGAAAAGCACAATCGCAAATCACAAATGTGCCAGCCCCGGGTGCTTTCTACATCTTGGCTGGTACACAATTTCCTTTCTGGAGTGCCCACTTGAGATGCTTGCCAGCAGGTACCAATGAAACCAGGGTAACTCATAACAGCTTCTGAGGGAAAATGGAAGGATTTACATCAGTTCAGTACATTTAGTTGTTGCCATATGAATGTTCTCAAACCCAAATGCTAACTTTGAGATTATTTAGAATTAATGAATAATATATTCTACCTTTGCCAAACAAGATAAGTTATCCCTTGGGTGTAAAAATAACAAATGTGTTAAATATAATGGCTGCATGCTTTTCATGGAATGGATGAGATTCTCAAAGTATAGGCAAAAAATAAATAAAGTCATGGATAGATGAGAAAATTTAAAATGATGTAAAGAATTAAATATTCCATCTAAATCAAATTATGTTAATACAATAAAACTAAGCTGTGGGGATTTAGTGAGGGAAATGGAGTTTAGAATCTCACATAGGTTCACAGTTAAAACTCTATGAAATATGTCACATTATTTACTGTTTTCAAATTTAATAAATCTTCAGCTAACCATGATATTCAGAGACAGGAATGTCATAGTTCTCTGAATTCCCTGGTTAATATGGTTAACCAGAAATCCTCCTGGAGTTCAATCCATCTTTTTGAAAATCTTTCAAAAATTTTTCTTTGTTTTCTTGTCCTAGTAAATACAATGTACTCATCAGAAATCTTTATTCCAGAACCTCCGAATTACTGTACCATGCTGTTTCTAGAAAGTCTATGAGATAAAGCTGAATTTGTAACAATCCTGGAACACAGCCTGTTGCTTTTTAGATAAGTGTCTGATAGGAATACACAGAGTTGTGAGTAAATTATTCCAAGTAGAAACATGGGAAGTAAAACGAAGGTATTTATTTGAAGTTTCAGTGAGTTCTATATCAGAAAATCAAGGCTCCCTCAAGTTTTCCAATTCAATTAAATACACATTGACTAGGCACCTACTTGACATGGAGGCTATAAAAAGTAGGCATAATCCTTGCACGTGAGCAGCTTTTAGACCAGGATAAACAGATAGCTGTCATTGAGTCTGTCACATAGAAGTATATCAAGCACAGTCAGGGTAAGAGTTAAATTGGCTGAAGAATTAAGAGGAAAGAATGGGAAAGAGCATTAGGGAAGAAGGCACTTGGAGTAGTCTAGAAAACATGCAAGAAATTTCTAGACAGAGCAGAGAGGGTGGAGACGCCATTCTGGAAGAAGGTGATAACACTGATAAAGACATCTAGATTTGAGTATCTAGATGGCACTTACAGAAGTAGTAATTTATCCAACCGTGTAGACCAGAGTGTGTGGTGTGAGATGCAGACAGGATGGTTGTGATGCCAGAAATGGGGGCTGGAATGAGTTAGTGAAAGGCTGGATATTTCATGCCAACTCAGCTTGTCTGAATTTAGTGAGCACTGGCAAGCTATCATATATATATATAGCGTTCATGCCGGAGAATGGTGAGATTCAATTTGTGTTTGGGAAGGTCATTCTGATAAGAGTGTGGCAGATGGCTTGGGTGGGGAAAGACTGGAGACCAAAAGACCTATTAGGCAATGGCAAGAGGCTGTTTAGAGATTATGAGCATCTGGACTAGGGCTGTGGCAGCAAGGATGGAAGGGAAGAGAGAGATCAAGGCACCTTTTTGAAGTAGGATCAAAAGGGCTTACCAGTTGCTTTAGATGGCAGGGATTCCAGGTGGGTAGATGGATAGTTTTACTTCCATAAAATAAGGAAGATAGAGGATGAAGAGGCTTAGAAATGAGACCATGAATTTGAATTTGCACTAGGTAAATCTGAGGTGCCTGCAGCATGTTTAAATGGAGATCCCTAGGAGGCAGTTCAAACTTGAATTCCAAAAAGATCATCTTAATGCCAAGTTTAATGACTCAGACAAGTTTAATGGCCATGCAATACTAACACAAAAATTCAACGTTAAATATGTAATATGCAAATAAACACTGAGAGACCACAAAACCCATTTGTCACTCCCAACTGGGAAGATGTGTGTGCTGCTTTGTTTGTGATCCAGGCCTCAGTTTCCCCACTATCTCAAGGCTCTACTGAACCCCTCCCTAACTTGACCTGAACAAAACCCCATGAAACAACTACCTTTGCTGATTCCAACCGATCTCCCAGTTGAGGCTCAAATTTGTTGACTCCTTAACAAGGAATCACTTCTGTTTCTATGGAAAACATGGTGAGCCAGTTATGTGTTCTGTTGAGTGGATTTCATCTTTCTCTGTCGATTCTCATGTGCTGACCACATGCAGCTCCCCAGTCAGTTCTTCAAGGCCCGCAGACACCCAGCCTCCAACCAACCCTGCTTCTTTTTATGGTGCATTCTGTATTCAGGCCCATTAGACTCCATGGACTGTGCAAATCATCCTCCTGTGTGTGCCAAGTTCAGTCTCAGCTCTGTGCTTGGGTACAACCATCACTACCAATGACCATGCAGATGTACTAGATGGTTCGCTGGCTTAAACAAAATATAGCAGCTTTCTTATTGGAGCACACAAAGGAGTTTTATCATCAACATTTAAGCACCATGTATAATCAAATTTCCCATAAAAAAAGAGAGGATTGTTTCATTATTGCTTCGGTTGTGTTGTAAATCACTTCGAAACGAGGTGCAGTAAACGATGGGATTCCTTCGAGGACTCTGCCATAGCAGCCACCAGGGTAGAAGAGCACATTGGAAAATCGATCCTATGTAAAACAAGATTCACTGGGAGGTGGAGACTGGTAAGGCCAAGGACGGAAGATCGCTGGTTCAATCACTTGTTTTCTTGTCATGACTCCAATTCACTGGATTTCAACGCTGGTTGCAGATCAGAGCCACCTGGGAAGATTTTGTTTTCCCCCAGAATACTATGCCTGGGCTCACAGTCCCAGAAAATCAGTAGGACCTCCCCCAACCCTGCCCATGTGGACTTTTAGAAAAGTCATTGTTCTGGTGCCTTTTACTCCTCACACATGAAAAACTAGTGACCATAAACAGGCATTCATTTAGACAACGTGTGAATACCCAGAGTATACAGGAAGAAGTGGGGAATGTGGCCTGGACGGCATGGGATGGACTCTAGGAAGCACCTGGCACCTTTCGGGGACAACCCTCACTGCTCAAGGGCTTCCTGGGTGTTTCTGAAGCTGCAGTTGGGATCAGGCCTTAGTTCACATATCTCAAGGGCAACGTAGTCCTTTCTCCCCCTCTCTCCCCATCTAAAAAATATCACCAAATCTTCTCAGAGACCCTAGTCCATCTGTAGGAGGAGAGGTGGGAGGTACATATCCCCAACCTCGGGCTAACAAGGCCTAGGGGCTAGGGGGTCACTGTAGTGGCTCCGGAGCTGTGAACGTTGCAGGAAAGATTTAACCAAAATAACAAGGGGTGTTAGGTCCCTAGGGCTCTGTCCCTCTTTCCCCATCGAAAGTGCTGTCATGGAAATGATGTATGAAGACATGGGATCTTTGCTGTCAAGCTCTCTTAGCTGGGGACAGTGACTCCCAGGGCCACCAGCAGTGAGCACGCCTGGGACCCAGGGGAAGGGAAGCGGCTCTAGGACCTCAGCTCTGAGGACACACAGATCCTGCTCCTGGTGGTCTCAAGCCTCTAGTTCTGATTCCTATCTGTTGACAATCTGGACTCAGCCACACTATTACAAAGAACCATTCCCTGGGCAGGCATGGTGGTACATATCTATAGTCTCAGCACTTTGGGATGCCAAGTTGGGTGGATCTTTTGAGGCCAGGAGTTCAAGACAAGCCTGGGAAACATAGTGAGACACTATCTTGACAGAGAGAGAAAGAACGTGAAAGAAAAAGAAATGAAGAAAGGAAGAAAGAAAAAGGAAATAAAGAAGGAAAGAAAGGAAGAAGAAAGCAAAAAGGAAGAAGAAAAAGGGAGGAAGGAATAAAGAAAGAGAAAAAAAGGAAGGCAGACGGCAGACAGACAGGAAGGAGGGAGGTAAGGAAGGAGGGAGGGAGGGATGAAGGAAAAGAAGGAAGGAAGGAAGAAAGGATTAAAAAGAAAAAGAAAGCACCATCCTCTCCAGCTGGCCCCACTGAAGTGGATCCCGCACATCCAAATAGGATGAGGCAAAGTCAGCACACCTGAGCTGACAAGGTTCAAGGAAAAGGCACAGGACGTAGAGTCATATTGCACAGCTTCCTCCCCAGAGCCTCTGGGCTAAGAGCTTTACATCTTGATATCACCCAAGGATGTAAAGCGTCACTTCAGTTCAACTTCCACGAAGGCCAAGTTGGCTGTGCGAGCTGCTGTTTCTGCAAAGTACTCAAGTGGTTTCCTAGGGCCCTTTAAGGAAGCCCACAGCTTCTGCACGAGACCAATCATCTCTTCATTAACCAGTTTAGATTCCCTTAAACCCACTCTTAGGTTTTCTTTTGGGCAGTGTGGTCGCAGATATCATCTGAAAGTCTGGGAAGCTGGTTCTGAGTGGGACCATATAGTCCTCAGAGTTCAGTTCAGTCGAGAGAAGGGGTGTGAGGGGAGAGAGTGAAGCCACTTAGAGTTAGAGAGGCCTTAGAGAGTACTTGGCCCAGTCTTTCATTTCAGAACAGAGGAAACAGAGAGGTTAAGTGTTTGTCCAGAATCACTTAAATGTGGGTAGCAAAAACAGGGTGAAGCCTTCAGGAGCCTATCTGTCCACCCCAGGCTCCTTCTGGTTCATGTAGCACATGTGGTTTCCAAGGAAATCAGTCGCCTCTTCGGCAGGAGGAGGCGAGGTTGCAGAGCAGAGGTGATGGTGGTGCAGGCAGCCACACCATCGTGGCCACAGGAAACAAGTGCTTCAAATGGGGCTCCGACAGGAACAAATACCAAGGGCACTGGCGTCAGAGGTGGCGTAGGACAGCACGTCACGCAGTGACACATGGATTGCCTATGCAGCCGTCGCTCTGGGAGCTGAGACGAAGCAACCCCTGGGCACGGGTGGATGTAAGTTAAGGTCAGTTTCGTTCTTCACCTCGCAGGGCATGAACGTGTCACGCCCACTGGGAGGTTTACGCTGCGTTTTTACATGGCACGACCCAGGCAGCAGAATGGAATTTGATAAAAAATGAGAACCGTACTTGAAAAGGCTTCAGTGTCATCTGCATTTACAGTTGCCTTCCAGAGGCCTGATTTTTCTGACCTGATTGACACAAAAGCACATTGAGTTCTGCAAGTTCTACTTAAAAATTTGCATTGATGGTGATTAACAACTTCTGCTGTTTGAGATTTTGTGTAAGGAGTTTGCGAAGAACGAGCTGTTGAGGCAACAACATGATTTTGTTGTTTTTTCACCACTGCATTTATCCATTCTTTAGATTGTTTTTTAAATTATTTGGGACAAGCTGTCACTCTGTTGCACAGGCTGGAGTGTAGTGACATGATCATGGCTTGCTGCAGTCTCAACCTCCCAGGCTCAAGCAATCCTCCCGCCTCAACCTCCAGAGGAGCTGGAGCTACAGGCATGCACCACTATACCCAGCTAAATTTTTTGGTTATTTGTAGAGATGGGGGTCTCACTATGTTGTCCAGGATGGCATTTATCCATTCTTAATCATCTCTTTATTTTTATACAATGCCAAAGTTCGCATTATTATTGGGGCAAAATGTCCCCCCAGTTAGAAACACTTCTTTCCCTCCCTCTCTTTTCTCCTTTCTCTTTCTTCCTTTCCTCTCTCCCCTCCCTTCTCCCCTCCTCTCTCCTCTCCTTTTTTCTTTTCTTCTCTTTTCTTTTTGAGATGGAGTCTCGCTCTGCTGCCCAGGCTGGAGTGCAGTGGTGCCATCTCTGCTCACCGCAACCTCCGCCTCCTGGGTCCAAAGAATTCTCCTGCCTCAGCCTCTGGAGTACCTGAGATTGCAGGTACATGCGACCATGTCCAGCTAATTTTGTCTTATTAGTAGAGATGGGTTTCACCATGTTGGCCAGGCTGGTCTTGCCGGACCTCAAGTGATCCACCGGCCTCAGCCTCCCAAAGTGCTGGGTTTACGGGCATGAGCCACCGCACCCGGCAGAAGAATTTCATTTTTAACATGCAAATACCTCAACAAAGTCAACTGAGCCTACTTCTAAAACACCTCCCAAACATATCTCTTCCTCTCCAGCCTTGCTGGTCACTGCCCTCTCCCAAACTCTCATGAGTGTTTAACATTGATTTTACAGCAACAGCCTCCTAAACTGGTCTTTTTGCTTCCAGAAAAAACATATTAATAACTAAAACAATTAAATTCCTAAAGGTCATTAGATGATATATTCTTTACTGCATAGGTGCAAATTCTTTGCCATATATTCAAGGCCAGAGCAGAGTTTGATGTTACTGTCTGGCAGAAATTTCAGAAATGGGTATTCCTCCAAGGAAGGTTGAAATTCTGCTGTCTGAAGTCCAGTAATTTTACCTGGCCTTTTTATTCAGATGACCAACCAGCACGGGAGGTTTGCTAGCCCGTGTGTAAACTGTTGTCAACCCACCAAGCTTCCTGCTTGCCATGAGAAATACCACACGCTATGGAGAGAACGCAATTTGCAGATAACTTAAAAACATAAGAAACCCAAATACAAATCACGTAATCAGAGAAAACATTGCTCTCTTAAACAGTTTTTTTTTTTCTTAGCCAAGATGTATTTATTATCATTTCCAGAATTATTCTTATAAGTATCTGGTTATCATAACCACAGAAAGACAGCTTATTAGTTTTAACTGCTGGACAAAAGCATGTAGCATTTTCAAGATTTCTGGTTTCACCCTTTTAACCCAAAGAGTAACTATAAATAGTTGGTAAAGTCTGGGATTTCCACAGCTAAGTGCTGCTATAAATAGTTTAAAACATTTTCCCACTTCATGCTTTCTAAAAGAACATTCTCCACTTCCTTTCTTGGATAACCTCTGGGAATAAAGCGAATCACATTCAGAATTTTATTGAGGGAGTTTAACAAAACGCTTTTAATGAAACTTTTAGCAACTCTAAACATTTCTCAGATGCCGAAAAAACTGAGAATAAAATGATTTAACAAATATGTTATTTTAAGTAGATACTTAAATTGAAATAGGTATTTTTGAGAAATGCATTTCCTTTTAGTAACCACTCTGGAGGTTACTAAAGGAAAGAAATATATTTCTTTCAATGTTCCTTTCATGATAACATCTAGAAAAGGGGCTGTGAATTCACACCTGTTGTCAGGTGTCCAGACTGTCTTCTTCCTTAGGGAATATTCATAAGACACCCTGTAGAACAGACACAAAAATCCTCAGTTCTTTGGGAAATCTCTGCCACGGAGCGCCGTCCCGAGGGAACGAGCGAAGCCAGCGCTGTGCAGGACCGCCCGTCCCTCCAAAGCAGAGAGATTCCTGATGCCTGCCTTCTAGCAACCTCTGCTGGTAGCTATTTCTCACTGGGAAGAAAGAATTAGTCTTTTCCATGGCAGGGAAATTAAGCAAAGAGAAAACAGCCAGGAAAACAGGTCCTATCGGTGAAACTCATGTTTCTGTTTGATATGTTAATGAAAAGGGACAATGGAAGGATTATAAACGATTTTTAAAAGATTCGTGTTTTCTAAAAAAAAAAAAAAAAAAGGCTATTTTTTTTTTTTTTTTTTTTTTTTTTTTTTTTTTTTTTTTTTTTTTTTTTTTTTTTTTTTTTTTTTTTTTTTTGAGACGGAGTCTCACTCTCTCACCCTGGCTGGAGTGCAATGGCGCAATCTCTGCTCACTGCAACCTCCGTCTCCCAGGTTCAAGTGACTCTCCTGCCTCGGCCTCACGAGTAGCTGGAACTACAGGCGCACGCCACCACGCCCAGCTAACTTTTTTATTTTTAGTAGAGACGGGGTTTCACCATGTTGACCAGGATGGTCTCGATCTCTTGACCTCGTGATCCACCCACCTCCGCTTCCCAAAGTGCTGGGATTACAGGTGTGAGCCACTGCGCCTGACCAGGTTACATTTATTTTCTCATGAACTTGCAAATCAGGCAGGGCTCTGGGGGCTGGCTCCCCTGGGGTGACATGCAGGCTGGTGTTGGGATCATTTACAGGCTAGCCCCCTTACATGTCTGCTGCCTGGGATGGGAAGACTCAAGCATACAGACTTGAAGGGAAGAATTAAACCATTTGCAATTTTAATTTTTTAAATTTCCCACACTGCACTGGTGTACATAGTTTAATTTTAGATAAAGTCCAATTTGCCTATTTTTTTTCTGTTATTGCCAGTGCTTTTGGTGTCATTTCCAAGAAATTATTGCCAAATCCAAGTTCATGAAGATTTCCCCTGTTTTCTTCTATGAGTTTTATGGCTTTAGCTTTTACATTTAAGTCTTTGACTCATTTTGAGTCAATTTTTGTATGTGGTATAAGGGAAGGGTCCAACTTCATTCTTTTGTATGTGGAGATCCAGTTTTTCAGCACCATTAATAAGACTACCCTTTCCCTGGAGAGGGATTCTTGGACCTACCGATAATATACGTGGTGGTTTATTTCTTGGCTCTCCTCTCTATACCATTGGTTTCTCTGTCTGTTTTTAAGCTAAGAACACACTGTTTAATTACTATGGCTTTGCAGTAAGTTTTGAAATCAGGAACTGTGAGTCCTCCAATGTTAGTCTTCTTTTTCAAGATTAATTTAGCTATTCAGGGTCCCTTAATATTCCATATAACAGCCAGGTGCTGTATTGCACACCTGTAATCCCAGCTATTCAGTAGGCTGAGGTGAGATGATTACTTGAGCCAAGGAGTTCAAGTCCAATCTGGGCAACAGAGAGAGAGGAGAGAGAGAGATTTTCTATGAACTGTAGGACGTGTCTTTCTGTTTCCATAAAAAATACTGGCTGGTGTGGCAGCTCACTTCTGTGATCCCAGCACTTTGGGAGGCCAAGGATTTCAAGACCAGCCTGGCCAACATGGTGAAAGTCCCTTTCTACAAAAATACAAAAATTAGCCAGGCATGGTGGTGTGTGACTGTAATCCAAGATACTCAGGAAGCTGAGGTGGGAGAATCACTTGAACCTGGGAGACTGGGGTTGGAGGGAGCTGAGATCATGCCACTGTACTCCAGCCTGAGAGACAGAGCAAAACTACGTCTTAAAAAAAAAAAAAAAAAAAAAAAAAAACTGGACATTGAGAGGGGTTTCATTGAATCTGTAAATCCCTTTAGGTAGTATTCCCATTTTAGCAATATTATGTCTTCCAGTACATGCACATGGGGTAATGTTTCATTTACAATTTCAATATTTTGGGAGTTTTCAGTGCACAAGCCTTTTGCCTCCTAGATTAAATATATTCCTAAGGATTTTAGTCTTTCAATTGTAAATGAAAGTTTTTAAATTTCCCTTTTAGATTGTTATTGTTAGTGTATAGAAATGCAACTGATTTTCTGTTTGTTGATTTTTTGTCCTGCAACTTTGCTGACCTTGTTTATTGGCTTTCATTCAAAAATGTATTTTGTCTTCATTTCTGAAGGACTTTTTTGATGCACATAGAATTCTGGGATGACAGACTATTGTTGGAAGAATGGGGTTTGGTGGCTCGGTTTTTTTCTTCCAGCACTTAAAAGATATTCCACTGTCTTCTGGCCTCCATGGTTCCAAAGAGAACTCTGCAAATTCTTCTTCCCCTGTATGTATCTGTTTTCATCTAACTGGTCCCCATCCCTTTTCTTCTCTTTTTCCTGCAGTTAGATTATTGTGCCCTGGCAAAATATTTTTCATGTGTATCCTGATTGAGGTTCATGAAAGTTTACATTTTTCCCCAAATTTGGTTAAGTTTTAAGCATGCCATTATGTTTCAAATTGTTTTTCCACACCTATCTCTCTCTCTTCTCTGGGACTCCAAGAACATAAAGGTGAAACCCTTCAATATTATCCTATAGGTCCCTGGCGCTCTGTTCATTTTAAATCTTCATTCTTTCTCTACTTCAGACTGGATAATATCTATTGATCATTTTCCACTGTTTCTCTGACATCTCCATTCTACGATTAAGCCCATCCAGTGAATTTTTTATCTTCTTGTGCTATATTGTATTTTTCAGTCCTAAAAATATTCATTTGTTCTTTATAGTTTTGATTATCCTACTGAAAACTCATTTCCATTCTTTCATTTATTTCAGGTACAGTTATAATAGCTGTTTAAAGACTTTGTGTGCTAATTTCAATATCCGGGTCCTCTCATGGTTAGCATTTGTTGATTGTCTTTTCCCTTGGGAAATGGGAATATATTCCTGGTTATTTGTATATCAAGTTATTCTGCATTCTGTCTTGGACGTATTGGTTATTATGTAGAGTAACTCTGGGCTCATGCGGATTTTTTGTGATTTGTTTTAGTAAGCAGTCAGCCGGTTTCAGTTCAGATGGCAAGTTCCTTTTTGCTGTGGGCAGTGTTTCCTATCTCAGTTCTCCAAGCCTTTCTTATGCTTCTCTGTGTCTGTTCTGTGCACTCCCAGCTCCAGATGAGCTCAAGAGTTGGCTAGATTCATACACACAATTAGGGGATGCCCTTCTCCAGCGCACTTCTCCCTGAAATGTCCCCCACGTGGTTGGACTCCCAGGGGCCCCTTTTTCCAGTTCCTCTGACCATAATGACAGTTTTCTCTTGGGGTTTCAGCTGCCCCCATCATCACCACAGTAGTGTAGCTCTGCAAGGTGAGCTGACCTTATGGCTAGACCAAGACAGAAAAAAGGAAAAAGGAAGAAAAGTAAACAAGGATTTCCCATCCCTGCACTCGTCACTCATTTTTTTTGTGGTCACAAAGGAAGTGTTTCTCTTTTGTTTTGAGACAGAGTCTTACCCTGTTACCCACGTTGCAGTGCAGTGGTGTGATCTTGGCTCACTGCAACCTCTACCTCCCAGGTTCAAGCAGTTCTCATGCCTCAGCCTCCTGAGTAGCTGGGATGACAGACACAGGCCACCACACCCGGCTAATTTGTGTATATTTTGTAGAGACAAGGTTTTAGCATGTTGGCCAGGCTGTTCTCAAACTCCTTGTCTGAAGCAATACTCCTGTCATCCTTCCAAAGTGCTGGGATTACAGGAGCGAGCCACCACACCTGGCTGAAAGGAAGGGAGAGTTCTCTTAGAGTTTTTGCTCTGTGTCCACCGTGAGGTTCTATAATTCATGTTGCAGGCCACCCTTGTGTGGAAGGCAAAAGATGAAGAAGAAAAAAAAATTTGGAAACTCACTGGTATTAGTAATTTTTCAAGTTTTTATTTCTCTCCTCTGCTATTGTTTACTTTTCAGAGTCTTCAGGTAGATGCTTTTTGCATTCTCAAAGCTAGTTGTAATCAGTGGACGAGTTACGGACTAAAATAGTCGTGTTGAATTTAGAAAAGAGGGCTGGTCAGTCTCACTTACTGGGCTGTTAGCTCCAAGAAGCCATGGATCATTTCTACCATGGGAAGGTCAAAATCATTTTTGAATTAATTAATATTAGGCAAAGAAGAATGAACACAAAATATTGAAGTACATTTTTAAAAACTTTTAGGTTCAGGGGCACATGTGCAGATTTATTATATAGGTAAACTCATATCACTGGGGTTCGTTGTACAGATTATTTCTTCACCAGGTACTAAGCCTACTATCCAGTAGTTATTTTTCCTGATCCTCTCCCTCCTCCCACCCTTCACCCTCAGGTAGGCCTCAGTGTGTGTTGTTCCCCTTCTGTGTCCATATGTTCTCATCGTTTAGCTCCCAGTTACAAGTGAGAACATGGGGTATTTGGTTGTCTCTTCCTCCATTAATTTGCTAAGGATAATGTCTTCCAGCTCCATCCATGTTCCTGCAAAGGACATTATCTTGTTCTTTCTATGTCTTCATAGCATCCTGTGGTGTATATGTACCCACATTTTCTTTATTCAGTCTGCCATTGATGGGCATTTAGGTTAAGTCCATGTCCTTACTACTGTGAATAATGCTGCAATGAACAGTCGTTTGCATGTGTCCTTAGGTAGAATGATTTATACTCCTTTGGGTATACACTCAGTAATGGGATTGCTTCGTCAAATGGTGTTTTTAGCTCTTTGCGGAATTGCTACACTGCTTTCTGCAATAGTTGAACTAATTTACATTCTAACAGTGAAGAGGCATTCCTTTTCCCCCACAATCTTGCTGGTATCTGTTATTTCTTGACTTTTTAATACTAACCATTCTGTCTGGCGTGAGATGGTATCTCATTGTGGTTTTAATTTTTCTAATGATCAGTGATACTAAGCTGTTTTCATATGCTTGTTGGCCGTATGTATGTCTTCTTCTGAAAAGTATCTGTTCATGTCTTTTGTATTGCAGTGATTTTTAAAAAATACTTTATGTATGTAGAATGTATATAGTGTGTAGGCTGGGTGAGGTGGCTCATGCCTGAAATCCCAGCACTTGGGGAGGCCAGAGTGGGTGGATCACAAGGTCAAGAGATTGAGACCAGCCTGGCCAACATGATGAAAACCCATCTCTACAAAAAATAAAAAAAATTAGCCAGGCATGGTGGTGCGTGCCTTCCATCTACTTGGGAGGCTGAGGCAGGAGAATCTCTTGAACCAGGGAGGCAAAGGTTGCAGTTAGCAGAGATCATGCCACTGCGCTCCATCTTAGCAGCAGAGTGAGACTCTATCAAAAAAAGAAAGAAAGAAAACGGAAAAAAAAGAAAGAAAAGAAAAGAGAATATGTGTAGTATATCTAAGTGGGAGATAATGTTGTGGAAGTGATATACCTTTCGCTTAAGGCCTGCAATTAATGGCAGAAATTCCGTAGGCATATCAGGGTTTAGAAAGATTTAAATGGAAGGATTTTTTTCCCCAGTTGTAATATTAAATAATAAAGCTCTTGGCAGAAAGGATAAATCTGAAAGTGATATGCTATTCAGGAAACAATAGAAATTGGCATGGATTTACAAAAGAGAAAAAAGTCATTTAAAAATCTAAGCCTTAAGTTTTGATAACAAGAAGCAATAATGTGCAGTAGAGAAAATGAAGGAAGCAAGGAAGCTTATTATGCCCTCTTAGCAATACATAACACAAGCCTTGGAAGCCGGAGACAGTGGAAGCTGTACCTTTGAACTCTTCTTTGAGGTATCAGTTCCTGTCCAAAGGAAACAAAGCCATCAGAAAGACAGGCAGAAGCCGAATAATATAATGGTCACAGGCCAAGGCCAGAGACACATATCTGGGGTAATCTATACAGAGAGAGTGACATTACATGGAACGCTGTTGACATCTTTTGGCAGAGGCAAAGGGGAATTATCACGGGGGTCCCCTCGTCAGCTGGAAGAGTGATGGATGTTCAGGCACAAATAACTATGGCTCATTCCAGTGGTTTGTCTCTAGTGTTTTCTTCACAGAAATGAATCAGGGCAGGGGACATTTCCAAAATATATATCTTTCAACAGAAAAGAATAATTTGTTTAAATGACGCAACTTATTAGAAGATTATAGATAGGAGGAATGGTTTGGTTAAATCTTAAGAGTCTTATTGTTTCAGAAATTTGGAAATGATTTATAAGAAGAAAAAAAAAAAACCACTGAAAAACAAAGTGATTTTCAACACATTTTAAAGCATGCAAGTCCTCAAACACTGAATATGACCATACTGTCAAGTATTAAAAGTAGTGTTGAAAAATAATATTAGACTGTAAAACTAAAAGCTAGGAGTGAAGGAAAAAGTGGAAAAAAATTAAATGTTTTTAAAAGGCAGGCTAAATGCAAGGGGTATTTTGGGTTGGTCCCGTACCATCCCTAGCGAAGAGCAGCAAGTATTATTCGGTCATACACAGAAAGAAAAATTGGTGGTGAGTGGTAGAGGTGAGGAGGGAAAGCTGGCCTTCGTGACGACAGCAACACACTTCCCCAGAGAATCACAATGAAGCTGGAGGCAAAGCCTTCTATGCTTTGGCACCCCTGGCCAACCGACTGAGAGGTCTTCAAACCTGCAGCTCTACATTCTAGTTTGCAAGACCATCAAAGACTTGATTTCATTTGCAATAGTCTTTCAATGCGACTTTTGTCCTACTGGATGTGCATAATAAAATCTAAGTTACAACCCAAAGAAAACAAATCAAAATGCTCATGATAAAGTCCATTTTCTCTGCCAAGATGAGTAGAAGTACATGAAGTCAAATCTGAATCTGCACGGAGGATCGAGCATATGTGCAAACACGTCAGCCAAGGTGAGGACATGGTGGAGGAGTTAAAGGAATGGTGAGCAGTGATCCAGGGATTAGAAGCCATGGGGCTTGGTACCAGTGCTGCTGGTAGCAGTCGCGGGACCCAGACAGACTGCAGCTCACTTGGCCTTGATGTCCTGGTTGTTAAAATAGTAGGTTGGCTCAACACCCCAACAGCCCTTCCTGGCTCCTCTTATGGTAACTTTTGCGTAAGTGGAAACTGTAGGAACGAGAACACAAAGCCTCTGACATGCAGAGGGCAAGGCTTTAGTATCACAAACTCAGAGGCTCCATCTAGGCAAAAGGCCCTGTAACCTAATCACCTTCAGAAGGAAGGGCTAGTGTGCCGAGCCCGGTGGCTCACACCTGTAATCCCAGCACTTTGGGAGGCCAAGGCAGGAGGATTGCTTGAGGTCAGGAGTTAAAGACCACCCTGGGCAACACAGTGAGATCATGTCTCTGCAAAACATTTTTAAAGTTAGCTGGGAGTGGTGGCATATGCAGGCCCATCTACTCGGAGCCCCAGAGTTCAAGGCTGCAATGAGCTATCATGACACCACGGCACTCCAGTCAGCATGGCAGAGAAAGACCTTGTCCTAATAAAATAAAATAAAAATAAAAGAAGGCAGAGCTGTACTAAAACAAAAGTTGTCAAATTTTGTAGCCTGGTCAACATAGCAAGACCCTGTCTCTAGGGGAAAAAAATTAGCCATGCATGGTGGCATGTACCAGCAGTCTTAGTTACTCAGGAGGCTCAAGCAGAAGGATTGCTTGAGCCCATGAAATCATGGCTGCAGCGAGCTGAGATCACACCACCACACTCAAGCCTAGACAACAGAGTGAGATCTTGGTCTCTAAAAAAAAAAAAAAAAAAAAGGTTAAGGTTAAAAAAAAAAAAAAAGACTTATGGATACAGTTAAAGGAGTACTTACAAGAAAATACATGGCTTTAAATTCATTTCGGAGAAAAAAAGGTTAAAAATCAACAAGTTTCCAACTCAAAAAGCTAAAAAAAAAATCAAATACAAAGAAAGTAGAAGGAAATAAATTTTAAAATTAGGTAAAAAAAATCAGTGAATCTAAAAGCAAGCAAACAATAATCAGTGAAGCCAAGAGTTGGTTCTTTGAATATATCAATAAAATTAATTAGCCTGGCATGGTGGCACATGCCTGTAATCCCAGCTACTTGGTAGTTTGCGGCATGAGAATTGCTAGAATCTCCAAGATGGAGGTTGCAGTAAGCTAAGATTGCATCACTGCACTCCAGCCTGGGCAACAGAGTGAGACTCTTTTTCAAAATAATAATAATAATAAAACTGACAAAGTCCTTGCTTGTTTGGTCAATGGGGAAAAGGTGGGAAAACAAGACCACCAATATCAGGTACAAAAAAGAGGACATAGAGATAAAGAATATTATAAACAATTTCTTGCTAACAAATTTGACAACTTAGGTAAAGTGAACAAATTTCTTGAAAAGCAAAACTCATGAAATTTGACACAAGATAAAATAAGAAATTTTAATTGTAGATATCTGAAAGCCATTAAAAGTTTTAATTTTTAATTTTCAAAATCAGTGTGGGTGTGTGCATGTGCGTGTGTGCGTGTGTGTGTGTAAAATCTACAGTTTAAAACTACAGTTTAAAAAAATCTACAGTTTAAAACAGAGAAACCCAGGCTGGGCTCAAAAAGCTCAGCATTGATCTCAGCCTGAAGTTGTGCTGAACCCCCGAGGGTCTGCGTGGCACCGGCCTCATCCTGCCTTCCCTGTGCTTGCCTGCTCTTCATGATCTCTTGCCTCATTTTGTTATTTATTCTGCTATTGTGCATGCATCATTTTAAGTCACTGTGCAACTTCTTTATAACAAAGTGAAATACAGTCCTGAGATGCTTAAGGATGGAGGCATGCTCTGAGAAATGCATTGTTAGACAATGTAGTGATTGTGTGGACATCAGTGTGCACTCACACAGACTTGGATGGTGCAGCCTATGACTCCTAGGCTACAAACCCATACATCATATTATTCTGCTGAATACTGTAAGCAACTGTAATACAATGGTATTTGTGTATGGAAACATAAAAAGTGTAGTAAGATGCAGTATAAAACATAAAAAATGACACACCACCACAGGGCACTTACCATGAATGGAGCTTGCAGGACTGGAAGTTGCTCTGAGTGAATCAGTGAGTGGGTGGGGAGTGAATGTGAAGGTCGAGGACATTGCTGTATACTATCATAGACTATAAACACTGTGCACTTATAGGCTGTACTACATTTACTTTATAGAATTTATTTCTTCAATAAATTAACCTTACTTTGCTGTAATTTGTTTCAAAACTAATTTTTAAAAATGTTTTCATTCTTATAACACTTAACTTAAAACATACATTGTACAGCTGTACAAAAATATTTCTTCTTATCTTTATTCTATAAGCCATTTTAAAACCTTTTTATTACTTTCTAAACTTTTTTTATTAAAAACTAAAACACAAACACACACATCAGCCTAGGCCTACACAGGATCAAGATCATCACTATCACTGTCTTCCATCTCCGTATCTTATCCCACTGTAAAGTCTTCAGGGGAAATAACAGGTATGGAGCTGTCCTCTCCTATGACCACAATGCATCCTTCTAGATTTCTCCTGAAGGACCTCCCTGAGGCTCTTTAGGAAGTATTGCTGTTTTCACAAATATGTCTGTGGTGGTTTAATTGGTTTTTTACATCACAGATTTGACTACAAACAGATAATGTACCATATACATTCCTTTCTATTAATAAAAACCTTTTAGTGTTGGGCTCTTTGTTTTCAAACTTTTTAAGTAGCTGAGGTCTACAAAAGCTTCTGGCAAACACTTCACTGTTAATTTTCTTGGGAATTTTTTTTTCTCTCAGTTTCCTTTTCTCTTACCTCTTGTTCAGCTATGCATTCCTGTTCCACTTCCAAGAGCTCCTCATTCTTCAATTCCTCAAGAACCACTCAAGGAGCTCCTCCACATCATCCTCATTTATACCTGGTTAGAGTAGTTTGTTATGACAACCACAGCCTTGGTTTTTACAACCTCCTTATCCTGGCTAATCCTTTGAAGTCATGGACAAACCTCTTGAGTGTCCTTGTCCAGATTCCACTCATACATGCCTTGGTGACTGTGCATAGGTTCTTGATGCAGTCACAGATGTTGTAATCCTTCCAGAGTTGCATCAGTGTCTTCTCAGCATCTTTCTCAGCCACAGCAATAGCCGGGCAAAGGTCCTTCTTAGGTAGCAGGCCTAAAGGGCACTATAAGTCCTTGGTCCATTGGTTGAATCAAAGAAGCGGTGTTTTGGAAGGAGAAACACCATCTCAATATCGGGATGAAGGTTACCAATAAAGGAAGCATGTGCAGGAGCATTAAGGGTAAGCACAACCTTGAAAGGCACTGTACATTCTTCTTTAAATGAGGCTGCCAGCTTCATTACTTCCTGTTCTCTGCATCAACATGTATGTGGTTTGGGGTTTCCATGTGATATGGTTTGGCTGTGTCCCCACCCAAATCTCATCTTGAATTTTAATCCTCATAATCCCTAGGTGTTGAGGGAGGAACCAGGTGGAGGTGATTGGATCATGGGGGTGGTTCCCCCCATGCTGTTCTCATGATAGTGAGTTATCATGTGATCTGATGGTTTTATAAGCATCTTGCATTTCCCCTGCTGGCACTCACTCTCCTGCTGCCTTGTGAAGAAGGTGCTTGCTTCTGCTTAGCCTTTCACCATGACTGTAAGTTTCCTAAGGCCTCCCCAGCAATGCAGAACTGTGAGTCAATTAAACCTCTTTTCTTTATAAATTACTCAGTCTCAGGTATTTCTTTATAGCAGCATGAGAATGGACTAATAACACACTATGGTAGGAATTATGACTGTAATTCTCTATTACTTCTGTGCTCCAGTGCTTAGTTCTGTTTGGCTGTAATTTTTTGTCTCTAGTGACTTAATTACTTGGTCTATGACTTAATTACTTTGGATCCAATCACCAGGGGCTGAAGGAGATGATTTCCTAGTACAAATTTGGTTCTGTAGCTCTATCTCACATAGCAGTGCTTCCAGGGAGTGAAACCACCTTTACAAGAGAAAATCATGATGGTGAAAGAGATCTGACCTAACCAACTCCCATCTTGCCTTTAACCTCCAAACTGCTCTTAATCATCCGTGGGCTTGGGCCATGCTAACTTTGGGAGACAATTAGTTTACAGTTTAAATGATAATATCTCTTCCCCAAAACTAAACCGCCTTTGTAGAGCTAACAAAAGGCCATCAGGTAGAAAGATGAGGGGAGCCTAAGTTCTGCTAAGGTGAAGATGTGAATGGTTGTCAACAATTATTCCAGAGGTCACAAGATTTGAAATTTCCCCAATTACTCCTGCAGATAACGTCACTATTGAAGAACCTAAGACTGGCCTTTTGAGATGTCCTTTCAGGTATTTACATTTTTGACAACTGTCACAGTGGGACCACCAACTGGTCCTGTGGCCTCACCCTGAAGTAGACTCAGCATAGCATGCATGGGGACCATTTACCACACCACTATGACTGCATCTCCAACAAATCAGCAACACCCAAACTATTCGTGAACAACTGTAGCCTCTGAACTTCCAGGAAGACTGAATTTGCATAATAAAACTCTGGTCTCTCATTCAGCTGGCTCTGCACGAGTTAAACTTTTTCTATTGCAATCCCCCTGTCTTGATAAACCAGCTCTATCTTGGCAACAGGCAAGATGAACCCATTCCATGGTTATAGGAGCACCTCCCATGAAGAAGAAGGATTGGGAAAGCACCCATGTGTACCCACACAGTGGCAGTGTGCCAGGGACTCGGCATGGCACACAGACTCTCTTACATAGAGGGTCCAAGGAGGTGTTGGCACTTCCAGTGGCTGGCCAGGTCCCACACTCACTCACTGACGTGCTCCCTCCCTCAAGGGGCTGAGTGCAGTGGGCCGAGTAGGTGGGCACCCCTGTAGCAAGACTGGTAAAGGTTTTGAGAAGAATACTGTGTCAGTAGGGGATCTAACTGGTATTGGGCAAATGACTGGAGGGCACAGCTAGGCAAGGGTCTCAGAGCAAGCTGAGGTACAGACAATTCTGTGAAAAACACCTGTGGGATCTATTTCCTGTGAGGGCTGTTTACTCAGAGAAGTCTCCTGGTGTGCTGGGAAGGGGTGAGCCTGGCCGTCTATTGTTTGGAGAAATGGACATTTAAGAGATTCCTGAAGAAAACAACAAAGTCATTGACTGGTTTTACAGCCTTATATTCCTGGAGGAGAACTTTCTGGAACAAAGGGTTGAGAAAAGAAAAGAATTTTTATCTGAGGAATGCAGTCCTTTTAATTATCAGGCCAAGAGAGACATTAAAATAAGATCACAGAAGCCCACCGAGGAGGTGGAGGTGTGTGCCTGTAGTCCCAGCTACTCAGGAGGCTGAAGCAGCAGGATCTCTTGAGCCCAGGAATTCAAGACCTGCCTGGACAACATAGCTAGACCCTGTATCATAAAAAATAAAAAAGAACATATAATGAGACAACAGTCGCATTCTACTTCTGCCTTGAGCTATGCATTCATCTCTTAAAACTGCTTGCTATTGCCACAAGTAGCTATAAATTGATCCAATAATGCTGCAACTGACACTATAACCCACAACCTACAGCTTAGCGATATGGGGCCAATCACTAATCAGTGTTATTTATGTGAACCAAAGATTTCCTGACAAGCCACTTTGTATTTGCCCACTGTCTGTCCCCATTTCCCTTTAAAAATCCACTTGTAATTGCTGCTAATTGGAGTGTATATTCAGGGCTATTTGAATCTATGCTCCCGGATTGCAGTCTTCAAGCTTGGCCCCAATACACTCCCTATTTATGTTAATTTTGCCCCAGCTTCTTCCTTTTAGGTCAACAGAATCAAGTCATGTTGTAGTTGGCTTAGTCCTGACAGTCAGGTCATGGCACACCTAAGCTTAGATGGTCTGGGCAGAGCTATGTACTGACGTCAGGGAAGTAGCTCATGGGACAGCCTTCTTGGCCATGGGAAGGACTTCATTTGGATTTTTTTCTGAGCTGGGAGTATTTTGAGCACAGAAGTGATAAGAGTTTGCCAGAGCTTCCGTAACACAGTGCCACACACTGGGTGGCTTTGAAAAAGGCATTTATTGTCTCTGACTGCTGGGAGCAGAAAGTTTTAAAACAAGCTGTCAACAGGGTTGGTTCTTTGTGAAGGCTGGGAGGAAAAGGACACCAAATATTTCACCCCAAAATAGACTTCTTTGACATACTTCAAAATGGCTATTCAGGAGGCCTGTAAACACAAGAATTGTCCTGCAAAGGTAGTCTCCCCTTTTGAGTTGGTGGCAGAGGAAGGAGGTCTGATGCTTGTACCTGCTTCTGCATTCAATCTGCTGCAATGTTTTGTTTTGTTTTGGTTTGGTTTTGGCTGACATGTATGAAGAGGAAATAAAGTAAAGTAAACAATTCATGTAGGAAGGCTTTCTCTGAAGCCCCCCTTGTCTGGATCTAGGAAAGATAACCTGAGAGTCTCAAACCTTTAGGGTCTGACAGACACTTCCCATGGCCTACCTACTGTCTGTTCTTCCTGAGGGCTGCTACCTTGGTTTCATCTGCATAATAAGACTGGCTTAGGTGCCAGGCCTCCTCTTCTCTCCCTCTCATAACCCATAACCTCTTTTGCCATCATAACTTGTTTTGCTAGGACCCAAGTCGCCACTGTTTTTGTAACCTCAAGATGGTATAAAAGCATCAGCTGGCCTGGAGCAGTGGCTCACGCCTGTAATCACATCACTTTGGAAGGCCGAGGCAGGCAGAAAACTTGAGGTCAGGAGTTCAAGACCAGCCTGGCCATCATGGTGAAACCTTGTCTCTACTAAAAGTACAAAAATTAGCCGGGTGAGGTGACACACACACCTGTAGTCGCAGCTACTCGGGAGGCTAAGGTGGGAGAATCACTTGAACCCAGGAGGCGGAGGTTGCAGTGAGCCAAGATTGTGCCACTGCACTGCAGCCTGGGCGACAGAGTCTCAAGATTCCGTCTCAAAAAAAAAAAAAAAAAAAAAAAAAAAAAAAAAAAAAAAAAAAAAAAAAAAAAAAAAAAAAAAAAAAAAAAAAAAAAAAAGAAAGAAGAAGAAAGAAAGAAAGAAAGAAGGAGAAAGAAAAAGAAAGAAAGAAAAGAAAGAAAGAAAGAAAATTTAAAAAAAGCATCAACCACCTGGCCATTAGAGTTTTTCATATTTTGTACGACTTCTGTGCCTGAATGCACATGTACTTTATAACATTGACCTTAAAAAACTATTTTCAAAAACAATAAAAAATTTAAGAAGAGTGGCATTGTTTTACATTTTCTTTTTTCAAACCTCTTTAATATGGCTTAATAAAACATAGATGCTTGAATGCTTGTACCTGCTTCTGCATTCAATGTGCTATAATTTTGGCATTTTTTTGGTTGAAGTGTATAAAGAAAATCCAGCCTCACATAGATTTGTAACTGGAAAAAGGGAGGGTTTTTTGGTAGGGAGTGGGGCAGGGAACAGGGTCTCACTCTATCCTCCAGGCTGGAGTACAGTGGCATGATCTAAGCTCAGTGCAGCCTCCTGGGCTCAGGTGACCCTCCCACTTTAGCCTGCTGAGTAGCTAGATGAGACTATAGGTATGCACCACCATGCATGGCTAATTTTCATATTTTTTTGTGGTGAAACATGGGGTTTTGCCATGTTGCCTAGGCTGGTCTCAAACTCCTGAGTTCAAACAATCTGCCCACCCCGGCCTCCCACAGTGCTGGGATTACAGGCATGAACTACCTGTAGTGCCCAGCCTGGAAGGGGTATCTTTATAATCTTTTCAGATAATATTACTAGTCTTTCATATTACACTAAAACTCAGAAACTGGTAATTGCTTAAAGGTTAGCAGCCATGTAAAGTTTGAAATCATATCAATGAAATTTTTGTAGTTAAATTAAAACCCATTGGTATATCTTATGCTTATAAGAGCCATTTACCCATTCATCATTTTAAAACATCATGCATTATTCAAAATATGTTGGTTTACTGCATTGTGCCGACCTTCGAAATGCATTTCATCATACAATATTGAAAAATCACAATGGTTGCCATTACCACAGATCTCATGAAAAAAGCCTTCAAGATTTGAGAAGGTATCAAGCTTGTAGGACAATATAAGTTTTCCAAGATTCAAGTTTTCACTTGAAAGTTCCAATTTTATTGTTGACAATATTACCTATTGTTTTCTTTTGAAGTGAATTTGCTTTTGAAAAAAAAAAAAAAAAAGTCTGCCAAACTCACCAGTTTATCTGCTAGCAATTCTTCCAAGTAAAAGTGATGTTCCCTAGAGAAGGTAGCTCACTCAGCTTGCAGCTCAGAGGTTGCTTCCTACAGGGGAGCTATTGTGCTTTGGTATGCATCCCATGTGCCCCATGCAAGTTCCATTTAGTCACATGGAGGATTATTAAGATGTGTACTCCACAGTTAAGATTTAATGAAACTGATTTTTTGTTGTTCCTTCTGCGTTGGGGATATTCTCAAGTGTGGTATTTTTTGCCATATTCACATGGTGATGAAGAACATGGTGGTCGCTAGTAGGTACATTTCTGCATCACTGCCTCACTCCCAGCAAGGTGCCAGCAGATTTACCTATCCCTGCTCTTGCATCACCACTGCAAATCTAACAGGGAAAAGGCTAATGATGTCTCAGTATCACTGTGAAAACATTTTTTCCTCGGACCACCTGAAAGGGTCTTGAGGAGCCTGAAGGCTTCAAGGTCCACACTTCGATAAAACACAGCCCTAGACTGATGGTGGCCCATTACGGGTGGGCAGGTGGAGTCAACTTCCCCTCAGATCACATGGGCTCTGTTGGACGGGATGGCCATCTGCATGACCATCTTAGTGACCTCAAGAAGGGAAAGGGCAAAGGACTGCCAAGCATCTCCTGCGTAAATACACAGCCGTAACCTCTGGGTAAGAAAGTGGGATTGGGTGTGGCATGAGGGAAACGTCCACATTTTATTCAATATTCAAAACATAGTATTGCTTACACTTTTTATAACAGGAATGCCTTCTTGTTTGATCTGTGCAAATAGCAAAATAAAAGCATGAATGGGAACTGACCAAAGAGAGGCAGAGTACTGGCTCCAGTTTGGAGAAGTTGTTCATGGCTTGATAAAAGGTATTCTAGTTCAAGATCTTTCCGTTCACGGAGATCCGCAAGTTTCCCTTTGCATCCAAGGGTATGACATTGAGTTCAGCACCCTCCTGTTACCAGTGAGGAAGGTCAATTTACAACACAGCTGATTATGTTACAGCTTTCTTTAATTACATCCCAGGCCTGAGTTCACATAAATTCAGTTTGGATGTTCTCAGAAGCATGCTGAGATCTCATGGTGCCCAGGCTGAACACTCTTTAATTTGTATACAAAAAAAGCAGGTTTATTCAGCTCTGTGGAGATTCCAAGATCTTTTGAGAATCAATACTTTATAATGACTATGGACCATAGCATCATCCCAAGCAAAATCTTAAAGATTTAAAAACTATTATCCTATATTCTCTCCAGTATATTTATGTGCTGGAAATGTCAAATACGGTTGACATTTGAGTCAACCACAGATGCATCTATGACAGTGGTCCCATAAGATTATAGTGAAGCCAAAAAATTCCTATTATCTAGCGAAAACATCATAGCCATTATAACATTGTAGTGTAATTACTTTATTTAAAAAATAGGAATCTAATGTACAGGATGTATGAAGTCTACAGCAGTGTAATGTCCTAAGCCTTCACATTCATTCAGCACTTACTGACTCACCCAGAGCAACTTCATCCTGAAAGCTCCAATTATGGTAAGTGCTCTATATAGGTGTACCATTTTAAATATTTTATACTTTATTTTTACTATATCTTTTCTATGTTTAGATATACAAATACTTACCATTATGTTACAATTGCTTATAGAATTCAGTATGGTAACATACTGCTCAGTTTTGCAGCCTAGGAGCACTAGACTCTCTCTCTATATATATATTCAAGGACTCAATCAATCAATCAGTCTATCTATTATCAAGGACTATATCTATATTTATACCTATAGTCAAGGACAATTCCACCTATGAATTTATGTCCCTAGCAACATCTATTTTTGAGCCCACCCATGCTATACTGTTTATGTTCTCCTAATTATATTTCTCTTGGCCAAAAGGGTGGGCAGCTGACCAAATATAGAATGCCCTCCATGGTGGCAGAGATCTCTTTCTGATCCCAACAGCTGAAGCTATACACACAGAGCACTACTGGGAAATTTGACACTGTCCCCCATTGGCACACTGAATGCCTCTGCCATTTGCCCAGGGAGAAAATTGCTACTTGTATATCCTGGGCAATGTCTAAATATGTGATAACAGTGCTAGATGCCATGTAATCAAACTAAACTTTAAAATGGGCCAGTTTTCAAACAACAGACAAACAAAAACAAACCAGGAGAATTATAGCAACCAGGGCAGGGTTCAACTTACCTGAGTTGGCATGATAAAGAAGTCTCCTCTGTCTCAACCATATAAGGACAAGTAACTTTGAAATGACCAATTTGCTTTTTGTTCAGTTTCTGCTTCTTTAGCCCTCTTCTGCTTACACAGCCCACGTCCTCTGCTCAGCTCAGGGAGTTCCCTCTATTTTATGGATGAGAGGCTACTTGATTCATGAATAGGTATAAGAACTAAAGAGACCTTAAAAAGGAAAATTTCAGCACATTGAGTTTTAAACAGTGGTATGTTAGCTTTGAAAAATTTCTGATTTCTCACTCTAAATAAATATCCATATTCAAATCTAATTTTGTAGAAGTTCCACACCTTATAAAACTTGTTGCCATACCGTCAGTGGGTGAAACCAAATTCTGTCTGTTAGTCAAGCATGAAACATGAAAGCCTTCTTTATTCCTTTCTTCCTCTTCCTCCATCACTGCCCGTCAACTAACTCCTTTGGATCACACCTGGTAGCTGTTTTGCACAAAAGGTCAACCTCGGGTTCTTTATATTTTGTATTCATTTTTAATAGCCTGTGTAATAAGTAAACCTCACTCCCCCATTCCCCGCAATTGAGATCATAAGGATCACCTTTGGGCCTTTTCTGCTCAAGGTCATGGTCTCTGACACCCAGCACGATATAGGGTATCTAAAAGGCACTGAGTCTGCTAAATCAGTATTTCATTGTAAAAACTTGACACAATACAGAAAGTCCAGTTGATGTTCATGTGATCTTATTCTTCCTCCCAAGAGATAATTGCTGTCATCAGTGTATCTTCCCAAATACTTTCTAGACATTTGCATTTAGAAATGTAGTTTTAGTTTGCACAGAAATAAGATCATAGCTCATGCATTATCCAGCAACTTGCTTTGTCAACGAGTGTCTTGGAGATCTTTCCATGACTATGTATTTAGGGCTACTTATTCCTGTCCAACTGCTGCATACCATTTTACATATCAGTACTGTGTATTCACAGCGCTATTCTGCTACTGATGTCCACTTAAGTAGATTGGCCAATTAAAGGTACCTGTATTAGGCTGTTCTTGCATTGCTATAAAGAAATACCTGAGATTGGGTAATTTATAAAGAAAAGTGGTTTAACTGGCTCACGGTTCAGCAGGCTATACAGGAAGCATGGTGCTGGCATCTGCTCAACTTCTGGGGAGGCCTCAGGAAACTTACAATCATGGTGAAGGTGAAGGGAGAGCAGGAACAAAAGTGACGGGGGAGGTGCTATATGGTTTTAAATCACGAAATCTCGTGAGAATCACTTACTATCCTGAGGACAGTGCCAAAAGGGATGGTGATAACTATCTATGAGAAAACTGCCCCCATGATCCAATCGCCTTGCACCAGGCCCCACCTCCAACTTTGGGGGTTACAACTGAAAATGAGATTTGGGTAGGGACACAGATCCAAACCATATCACTGTACATTCTTAGAACATACTGTCAAATTTCCCTCCAAGAAGGCTGTACATGATGGATTAATTTTTCTCTCCATAAATGGTCACCATCAAAGGCTAAGCTACTATCATCCTTTCTACCTGAGAGCCTAGCTATGTCTCCAAACTGTTTAAATGTACTCTCAATAATGCTTGAACAACTTAAAAATATCAAATATAAGCATGTCTCTCCTCTCCTTAAAATCTCAGTAGCTACCCTGTCCTTTGGGATAAACTAAAATCTTTATGTGTCTCCCAAGACCCTGCTGTGTTCTGGTTCTTGCCTACCTTTCCAGACTCAATCCCTACCATCCTTGTCTCTTTCCTTACCCCAGTTACTTTTGTAAAAACAATCTTCCAGTGGAGGCATGGGTATCCCTGAGAATGTGGACACATGTGGTCACGAACAGTTTTAAGGGATTCAATTTTCAGATCTCAACTCTTCTAAAACTGATCTGCCTGAGGACTCCTGGAGTCCAGACCCACCTGGCATTTCATAATGGCTCCTCTCCCACCTGGCACATCCCAAATCTTACGTTGTGGTGCTGCCCTGCTGAGGTAGAAAGGCATAACACTGAGGATACCAACAGAGAAAATTTAATTAAGGCACCACTAAGAGTTTCATATCTAGTAAAACTTTTTTTTGCCTACAATTCCTTATCAGATTTTGTGATATACATTGATTAAAGTGTGTATTGTTAATAATAGTAACAGTTCAATCCAGAAGAAAATTTGCTTCTTAGAACTCTAATGATATGATCTGCTTAATAAAAGACTTTAAGGGATAAAGCATATTCAATTAAGGTAGAAACCTGTGGTAGAAGTGAAATAAAAATATTTTCAGGGAGAAAAATGATCAATGCAAAATTTTCAACTGATCAATGGCTTAAGGAGCTTTGAGATGAATGATGGGGTGGGAATTAAATCACTATGGTATTTATAACTCAATACATATATTTAAAAATTTTCTGTAATCACTTTATTTTTACAACATCATTCAAAACTCATCAGAACTTACTTCTTTTTGTGACTATTTGTATTTAGAATTAAAAGCCTGTGGGTTTTTTTTTTTTCTTTTTTTTGAGACAGGGTCTTTCTATTTTGCCCAGGCTGGCATACAGTGGTGTGATCACGGCTCTCAGCAGTTTTGAACTCCTGGGATCAATGAGTCCTCCCAACTCAGCCTCCTGAGCAGCTGGGGCTACAGGTGTGCACAATCACACCCAGCTAATAAAAAGAAAATTATCTGTAGAGATAGAGGTCTCACTCTACAAATCGCTCAAGTAATCCTTCCTCCTTGACCTCCCAAAGTGCTGGAATTACAGGTATAGGCCACCATGCCCAGCTGATGAAAACATTTAAATATCAATTTAAGAATGTATGATAGGAATACAGAGCATTCTTTCAGGGGCATCGCCACAAATTTTAAAAAGACCATTATGGCCCACTCTAGTCCTATGCATGAGAATATGATGTTCTCTCAGCTTCAGGCATTCAAATGTGCCATTCTCCCTTGGAGGGCCCACTAACTCCCTCAAGCGTCACCTTAAATATCATTTTACCTGAAAAGTCCTCCTTGTCCCCATACTAAATTAGATTGCCTTGATATATGCTCCCATAGAACCATGAATGTCCCCTTTTCATCACACAGGTAACTCCTTGTTAAATGTTGTACCAGGAACACATAGAATCTGCTTTTCACTGATTCACTGGTGCCCAGCAGTGTATGCAGAGGAGGAAGTCAGCTGTGCTCTGAAAGAAGCACCATTCCGGTAGAGGGGAGGAAAATGTCACCAGACTGCAAGGGCTCAACCAAAGTACAAGGTAAGGAGGCAGAGGATGTGGACTGATTATCAAGAGGTTTGCACGGAAAAGGGTGGAAGGAAAAAAAAAACAGAGAAACAGAGCCAGGTAGTGGCAGAAAGGGAGGGTGGATCTGTGACTGTTCAAAGGAAGAGAGGAACGTGAGCAGCACAGAGAGTAATTGATAAAGTCAGGAGCTGGGTTTGAAGATAAAAAGGGAACAGAAGAAAGTTAAGTTCCGTGTTTCCATGCCAAACATTGCACAAAAGTTTACAACTTGGTGACTAACAGTAATCTGGGGTAATTCACAGTAACAAATTTACACAGAAACATGTATTTATTGACTTTATACATAGCGATCCTAATGTGAGCACAGAACTTGCTTTATCTTTTCACACATTGTTCTAGCATAGGGGATGTCTGGTCTCAGTTAAAGAAAGCATGAGGACCATTAGTTGTGCACATTGTCCACACCCATGACTTTTCCCCTCCAGTACTAAACCTAGTTCTTACAATATAGGGCAATGACAGCCACAGAAAGGAAGAGAAGTTCTTTCTACTGTGTAATGCTTCCTGATGGCTCTCAAATACTTGTTACTTGAGAGATCTCTATTCACCTGGCTTTGTCCCCTAAGGTCACCATCTACCAATGATGTTACTTGATGTTAATCATGTATAAAGAAAACAACCATCCTGGTCCTGATTAAAACTTTCCACTGAAATGCTGTTCTGCCTAAAGGTAGCACAAGCTTCCATTAGGCAGGAAATATATATAATGTATAAATATATGTATTTAAGGTAAAGCATTTGGCATTCTTTTAAAGCACAACTATCCTTGAAAAGTGTTACATATTAAGCCATTTTTACTGCAGCCAAAGGGGAGAAGGATCCAGAAAGCCTGTGGATCTGCTTTAACATCAATAAAACAGCTACCCAGCCTTCCTAGCTTTTAGTGAAGGCTACAAAAGTATGTTTTTTATGGGTTCTACATGTCCACTCAAGTACTTTAATTATTACAGAACAAAATGAGGCTCCTTATTAAAAAAACAAAATCAGAAACAAGCAAGTCCAACAGGCTCTGGAGAAATTAAGCAAGGGTGAATTTTGAAAAGCTCTAATAAACAGTGTGGAAATATCTTCGTGGGATGGTTCTTCAGCTGTGCATAAACTTGCAATTATCATCATTGCTGTGATGGGAAAAACACGAACCCTAATTCTGAAACACCCTGGTGGAGAGAAACAGGCGGGAAGGGCTTCTGCGCACTCAGAGGGGAAGCTGAGGAGGCGCCATCCCGGTGCTAAGGACCGGCAGTGAGCAGATGGGGACACCCGAGCTGCCTACACCCTGGGCTCAGGTGCCTACAACCTGGAACCTCCGACAACGCTAACAACCCCTTTCTCACTGCTCTAATTGTGTGCTCCCCGGCGCCCCGGGGCCTGTGAGCAGGAGATGCACGTTTCAGGCAGCTCCAGCGACCCTTAAGCCTGCCCGAACGTACGTCCGGCCGAGGGAGCAGACCAAGACGCACCCGGACCCTTCTCTGACCGGAACCCTTCACCCAGCTCCGCCAGTCTGCAGCAGGGACAGCTGGGGAGCATGCGCAGTGGCCGGAGCCGGGCAGCCCGCGTGCTCTGTAGACAGTTCGTGCTGCAACTGTTGGCCAAAGCCAACCAATCAGGAGACGTGTTATTGCCACCGATGGGGAACTATGGTAACGGGAGACCAATCAGAAGGCGTGTTGTTGCCTCGGAGCCCCGCCCCCGGCAGGGGGTTGTGGCTATGGTTGAGGGTCATGGGGTGTGAGCGCCCCTGAGCCGTCGACCCGGAGGGCCGCCGGTTCCCTTGCCTCGCCGTCGCGAGCAGCGCACCCAGCCCCGCAGTCGACCCCCCGGTTCCGGGCGGCGGCGCAGTCCATGCGGCTGGGGGCGGAGGCTGGGAGCGGGTGGCGGGCGCGGCGGCCCGGGCCCGGGCGGTGATTGGCCGCCTGCTGGCCGCGGCTCAGGCCCGGGCGGCGGGCGGGGAACGCAGGCGGAGCCGGCTGCCGAGGAGCCGAGAAGATGCTGCTGTCCCTGGTGCTCCACACGTACTCCATGCGCTACCTGCTGCCCAGCGTCGTGCTCCTGGGCACAGCGCCCACCTACGTGCTGGCTTGGGGGGTCTGGCGGCTGCTCTCCGCCTTCCTGCCCTCCCGCTTCTACCAGGCGCTGGACGATCGGCTCTACTGCGTCTACCAGAGCATGGTGCTCTTCTTCTTCGAGAATTACACCGGGGTCCAGGTGAGCCGCCTCCCGCTCCCGGGCCTCGCCGTTCATCGGAGCTCCCTGGGAAGTGGACCCCTCCGCTCTCCCCAGGTGGCGAGGGTCGCCAGGCCGGCCCGGCCCACCCAGCCAGGAGAGCACGTGCCGCCTCCCCGCCTTCCTCTCCTCGTGCTTCCTGCGGGTCCACTGAGATCGCTCTCTAGGAAGCGGTGGCTGCGTGGTTCTGAGGTTACAAGTGGGACCAGCCGCCCCTTTCCCCGCCCCTCGCCCGGGTCTGATGTTGCTTAGCAAAGTGGGTGCAGATGCACGTTTTAAATAGGGCACGCGTTTGGCAGTTTCTGGCCTTTGGTCCAAAGAGGTGGTCATGTTGGAACAGACCGTAGATGTCTGCCCTCCGAAGTGCGCTTTTACAGTGACCTTCTCTTGAAACGGAAGTACAACTCTGTCTTGTGTTCTTCCCCCAGGACAAGTGAAAGCTGCACGAGGAAATGAATACATTTGTTACGGTAGAAACCTAACTAGATACAATTGTTGCCAATTTTAACTGAGCTTAAATGTGTTAGTGATCTGTTGCCTGATTACTTTTTCTGCTACTGTTTCTTTGTAGAGATTGGATTCGTAGATTACATTTGAGAAACAAACCATAAAAGTAGAAGGCCCTCTTAACAGTAGGTTCTTGAAGTGTTATAAAAAATAACAAATGTGACTTTTATTTCTCAATTTGAAAGAACAGCTTTATTCTTGGTTATTCCTGATGTTCACTTAGTCCTCTTTTACTTTTCTTGGTAGGGTTAGGGTGGAATGGGGAAAATGGGACGGTATCATTTTGTCTAACTTTTTTTTCCCACTTAGAGCAGCTGTTTTTACCCTGTGGTCTGTCAGCTACTATATTTAGTTTGCAGTTGCACTACTGATGGACCCTTGATGGCCCCAGATGCAAGTCGTTTGCGGGGAAGGAATTAGGAGAGGCCAGGGCCTCCATTTAAATCAGTAGCTGTGTCTCCTTGGAAAGAAAAATGCCGTTCCAGACCATGGTTTCCTGGTAATTGAATTTTAAAATGAGCCTCAATTAAAAATCTCAATAATTCAGGCTATTTCTTCCCTGACATGATAACTTCACCAAGTTTGTCTAAATGTGTGATTTTTATCATGATGAAGTTTTTACTTTCACATCATATGACAGCTGGCCTGGGCTGGGATATAAGCTCAGAACACAAAGTCATTCTCCTCTTAAAAAAATAATTCTACCTGTGCTGGGTTATGTTATTTTTGTTCAAAGAGTATAGAGTGTCCCACACAATATGATGCAGAATATACCATTGAAGGATTTTTTTGTTTGGCAATTTCTTATTTTTTTAAATGACTGTAAAACTTAGTGTTTCTGAAATTACATACTTTACCTTATATATTGCTGATTGTGGAGCTCCAATTTACTTCTTGATTTCCCAGCAAGTGATTTTTAAAACATTTAATCTAATGTCCCCTCCCCCCACCCATTCAAATAAGAGAAACTAGCATCCAGCACTAAGTTTCATATATTTGTGAAAGGATGCCTAAGGGCCCTTACATATAATTCAAAATTTTGTTTAATGTGTATTCCTTGATGAAGTTCTTTAGGAATCCTAGAACTGATTGCCCAACGATCATCAAATTCAGGTTATGAATACATTTAATACAAATTTAAAACCAAGAGTTTCTTGTTCCTGCATTTTTGCTTTTATTGTTTGGAGGCGGCAAAGAGTTATTTTCTATTTAGTAATAGAGAGAAGGGTATTTTGAATTTGTTAGGTCTCTTTCTGGGATCTGGATTTCCTTTGTACACAATGCTACCTTTCAATATTTTTGATTGTTTCCTTTGAGATTAAATCAATAGAGGAATAGATAGCTATCTTCAAATATAAGACCCAAAGGATCAAGAGTTATAGTGACATTCTGTCACCTTTTTACCTATGACTTTTTACCATTGACTGTCACTGAGATGTTTTGATTAAAATTTTTAGCTTGTTTTTCTTGTTTTGTTACAATACTCTTTTTTCTTGAAATTTTTTTTATCGGCTAGTGATGATTCTCTTGTTCTGCATAAAATATTTGACTCATTTCTGAAGGGAGTTTTACTAATTTAAGAGGTTGTAAGTTTTTAAATAAAAGAAGGTTTATTATATACATCAAAGAGGCATTTTAAAATAAAAGTTTTTTTTTAATGACGTTTTTATGCCTTTCAACTACAAGTTTAAAAAATGAATGGTTCATAGTAGTTCTTGCAGAATATTTTCTTTTGCATAGAATTTTTGAGCTAAAGAGAAGTAGTAGGTCCGTGAGATTTGTGATTTGTGCTTCCAACAAGTTTACTTGGATATTCCTTGGAATCTAAGTAAATATCTTTTTTCTTCCCTAATTTCACTACTCTATTATTTTATGTATCTCTGAGACAGAGAAATATTTCAGTCATTGCTACTAAAATTATTCTTTATAACTTGTTTATCCTTTTAGGTCCTTTCAGAATCTCTGATTAGTACTGAAGCTCAATTGGGTACTTTCTTCACCATTTATTTCTTTAGAATGAGTAATAAGCATTTTATACGTTTTATGTATTTCACATAGTTTGAGACTTTTTGAGAATCAACTTAAATCTCTTTACCAGGTAAACTATGGTTTACCTGCCAAGCACAGATTATTGATTCAAGTACCTGTGTTACTTTCCTGTGCTGCCAAAACAGATCACCTCAAACTAAGTGGCTTAAAATAATAGAAACAGTATTACTGTCTTGTGATTCCGGAGGCCATCAGTTTGAAATCAAGGTGTAGGCTCAGTTGTACTCCCTCCGGAGGCCTTGTCAGGGAATCCATTGCTTGTGTCTTTCAGCTTCTCCTGACTGGCAGCATTCCTTGGCTTGGGGCCAGGGTCACTTCAACCTGGCCTCACAACCCTGGCCCTGGCCTCTTCTGTCTCACATTTCACTCTCCCTTTCTCTTAGAAGGATGCTTGTCATTTGGTTTAGAGTCCACCTGGATAATCTGGGATGATCTCTTCATCTCAGGATTCTTAATTTCATTATTACTACAAAGATCCTTTTTCCAAATAAGAAGACATTCACAGGTTACAGGGCTTAGGATGTGGACACATTTTTTAAAGGGGGCTGCCATTTAACCCAACACAATAATGAACTCCATAGTTCCACCTATTCAGTATTTTGTAGTTATTTCTTGGTTTAACTTGCCTTATTACTTTAGGTATTTACACATGAAATCATTTTGGTCTCTGCTTTCTTTAACAGAGAACCTACTTTTTTTCTGTAATAAGTTTTCTCACTTTCCCATAATCTTTTAGTTTCTTATTTACAGATTTACCTTCACATATCCCTTAAGCAGAGCATTTGATTAACTGTTTTATTTTCAGAACCAGTCTGTATTCCATATAATAACCAACTTATTCATATTTTCATATTCTTTTAATTCTTAACTGATTCTGAAATTACATCGTCATTTTACATATATAATATATATGTATATGATATATATGTGTAGGTATATATATATGTATATGATATATATATCATATATGGAAATAACTGCAATCTTTATAAATTAAAGATAATATAACTTCTTTAGCTAAGACTATTACGTGTAATATGGTGAATATACTGGTATTTGGTTTACTACTGAAAAGCCCTATCTAGGATAGGAAGTAACTTGAATATGGAATGCTTTGATACTCAGAATAAGAGGCTATGTGTATATCCTTGAGCTGGAGTTTAAGGAAAACTTATGGGAAATTAAAAGGAAAGTTGGAGTACCGGCAAAGGAGTTGGTAGGACTCATGAAAAAGGAATGAAGTTAGCTTAAATTCTGTCATCATGAGTTGAAGTGAAACTAGATTTATCTTACTTTACAGCCTAGAATTCTATCTTAGGGATCTAGATATATCCTAAATGTTGAGATAGCTGCATAAACAATAACTGTAATATTTATGATAAATAATGAAAAATCTTTTTAGCATGTTTTGTGAAGCTGTTAAAAGAGTATCTTCACATGTCAGAATTCTTTTTTCTTTGCTTCTTTTTTTTTTTTAATTCTTTTCCCCTGTTCCTATGAAATACACTAAAGATTGATCATTGAAATTTGTAGGCTAAAAAATTATCAACACAGAATAGTTTGGGGTTTGGGGTTTTTTGAGTCATGGCCTTCTTCTGTCACCCAGACTGTAGTGCAGTGACACTATCATGGCTCATTGCAGGCATGAATGCCTGGGTTCAAGTGATCCTCTCGAGCAGTTGGCATGCCATTATTTCTAGCTAAATTTTAAAAGTTTTTATAGAGATGGGGGCTTGCTGTGTTGCCCAGGCTGGTCTTGAATTCCTAGGCTCAGGTGATCCTTCTGCCTTGACCTGTAAGTGCTACTGGGCTTACAGGTGTAAGCCACCATGCCCTGCCCCTAATAAATATTTTACTTACCAATTTATCTTGTTTAAATTAGTTGGTAACACTTGGAGTTTACTTCAGAATATATTTTACATTAAATGACTCTGACTGCTAATCTCCCCTTCCCAAAATGCTAGTGCAATATAAATATAAAATGCACAATCTTAAGTTTAAAATAACTTAGGTTTTCATTTGACCTACTTTGTAAAATAGTTTGAAAAACACAAGAAAGAAGATAAAGAATTTTAAGATTTTGACATTTCTATAATACACTCTTAATTTGTCTAAGGATTTCATACTTTTTTTTTTGAAACAGAGTCTCACACTGTTACCCAAAATGGAGTGTAGTGGTGCAGTCTCTACTCACTGCAATCGCTGTGTCTGGCCTCACGTGGTACTCCGACTTCAGCCTCACTTCACCTCCCTACAGGTGCCCAGCACCATGCCCAGCTAATTTTTGTTTTTTTCTTTTGGGTAGAGATAAGATTTTTCCATGTTGCCCAGACTGGTTTCAAGCTCTTGAACTCAAGTGATCTGTCCTTGATCCACCAATTCATACCTTGATGCTCAGCCGATACATACTTTTAACTGAAATGTTGTTCCAAGTTCCTCAGAAACAGTCAAGGCTTTTAATCTAGAGACCGTTTATAACTGGATCTTTCTTTTTGTAGCACTGCTCATCAAACTAGTCCTAAGCTCCTGATGAGTTAAATTTATGTTCTGAATCTTGCTGTAAAGGGAGCCATTCATTAGAATGAAGCATGCTTATTTAGAATTGGAGAGGGGACATTACAAGTCATGTAATCTACTACTCCCCTTTATGATACGTCTGTATTATTTCTGCCATAATGTTGCCCAGTGTCTTCTCTAATGTCTGTAATCCTAATGAGAATATGAATTGTAGCCTGCATCCTTGATTTTACTCTTCTCTGCTTATTCATCATTCAATGAAGACCTTAAATAGATCTTAAGTTACTTCCTTCATTTTAGCTGAGAGTAATAGGACTGTGTAGGTTTGGGTGTGCCTCTGTATTTGCTTGTTTAAGCAAAATAATAAAATTTTTTACTATAGGAAATTAAATATTTCCCAATCAAATACAATTCCAGTCTAATACAATTAAATTCTGCTCAGGCACTGGGTTAACTTACTAGACGTATAGGAAAATCCTAAAGAAATGCAATTAGAACTCTGTTTTTACACTTTATAAATATAAACGTCTGTGAACTAACCAGTTATTTCAGGTTGCATTTGTGTATAGTTTTTTAATGCCTTATTTTTCTATTATAAAATCACAGATGCAGTTACACATTCAGAATCACAGATTCTGAATCACAGATGCAATATATACATGCAATTATACACAGATATAATTATAAATATACATACAAAATAAAGCCACAGTATTTTGAGAAAGTTAAAGTTTCCCCTACTCCTACACTATGTACACCTTTCCCAGGTATGTACCAGTTTGATGTGTAACTTTAGATTTCTTCCAAGAGCATTTAAGTAAGTGTTTGAGTTGTGGAAAGATTCTTCAGCTAAGTGAACTTCTTAGATGAGTTTTTTTAGTATAGTAGCACGAAATATATTCATGTACCTATTGGGATAACTCTGTGCTATTATGATGGAAGGCAAGGGAAAACAGCACTCCGTATATACCTAGTTTACTTTCCCTTTTTGGTAGATTTGTCTCATTTTGTGGAGGTGACTCTTCTTAAGTGGAATCAGAAGTTAATTTTTCCTTTACTCTTTTCTCATTGTATTATGGTTTCTTTAAGTAGAGGCTGATATTAGTAGTTGGACAATTCAGTACTAAGTAATGACTTTTCAGTAAGGGATCGCTAGAACCTAGTATTACTCCCTCAGTCCCTGCGATATTCCCATGTGCACATTGTTCCAAGTGCTGTGCTGGGTACTAAGAGATACACTGTTTGGTAGACAATGTACTTGCCATTATGGAGGTCACGTTCTAGTATGGGAAGACAAACAATACCAATAAAATTAAAATTTACTGTGCCGTGCCAGGTTGTTTAGCCTGGTGGGTAAGAGGTAGCGGTAGGAAAATCTTCCTGAGCAAGTGACATTTGTGTGGAGCTCTGTAAAAGATCAAGCTTGGAAGGTAATGTCATCCAGGTGAGATATCCAGGTTAGAGGAGTAGAAAGAGTGGACGTTGAGACTGAAAAGAATTCCAGATCTATTTTAGCAGTAGCTGATAGGGCTTTGTGATTGAACATGGAGGAAAAAGAAGACGATGGGTTAGTAACACAGTTGCATTTAGTGAGTGCTTCTGTGTGCAAGCATTGTTCTATTACATAAATAATTTGATGTTTACATTCTTCCTCTTTTACAGACAAGGAAAAGGGGGACCCATGATTCACATCTGTAGTCTAGCCAGGATTTAGTGCAAGAGAGTTGAGTTTCACGCATTCGTTTTCTAAAGATGCTTTGTCTGACACTGTGACTATATTGCTTGAAATGAGATCCCTATTTCTCAAGGTATTCATCTAGGAAAGACATGAACTGACAATTACAATATAAGATAATACTGAAATTAGAGCGTGTTTATTAGTTTTGCTGTACAGAGATAAAGTAACTCTTTAAAGTAACTCTTTGCTTGGATTAGTGGAGAAGTTTATAAGAACTACTTTGAATTTTTACTTTGAACATGGATGTTTCAGTAAAAGAGGTTTTCAATTAATAACATAATAAACATGAAGTGTTTGAAGCATGGCTTTCAAGCCTCTCTAAGTTCTGCCCTGGTTAACTATTCCATTCCTTAGTTTCATTCTAGTCTTGGTTTTCCCTCCCCACATTGGACTGCTCCTCTCTGGAATTCCAACTCAAGCCTTACCTTTTCCCCATCTGTCATGCTTTCACCCCGTCTCAATGTGAGGGTAACTTTTGTGTAATATTAACATATAGCATACTAACATAACGTTAGCACATTTTAATGTGTGTATCATCCTCTCTGCAACATTGTAACCTCTTGAAGATGGCAATAACGGGAGAATGACTTGATTATACTTTTAACAAAAATGGCAGAGTAGTCTGGGCATGGTGTGGCTCATACCTGTAATCCCAGCACTTTGGGAAGCCAAGGCGGGTGGATCACTTGAGGTCAGGCATTCGAGACCAGCTTGGCCAACATTGTGAAACCCCATCTCTACCAAAAAATAGAAAAGTTTGCTGGGCTTGATGTTTTGCGCCTGTAGTCCCAGCTAATTGGGAGGCTGAAGTGGGAGAATCGCTTGAACATGGGAGGTGGAGGCTCCAGCCTGGGCGACGGAGTGAGACCCTGTCTCAAAAGAAAAAAGGCAGAGTACTCTAGGGGATTCTAGTCTGTATTTCTATGGAAATGTGGACGAATCTCACTTTGAAGGGATGGAAATTCCTGAATGGCATTAGTAGTTGATAAGTTTTGATCTAACAGGGTACACAGGTCTAGTGAGTCCAATTCATTCTTTCCTTAAAAAGATGAAGGAGGAAGAAACATTAACTCCACCCTGAAGAGTGAGGCAGAATGAGCAAAGCCAGAGAAGTTATAAAACAAATCCTCAAACAGCCAGCAGTACAGAGAAACTTTGGTTTACTTGTGAATAAAAACTGGTACTTTTTATTTTTTAACCTATGCAATTCTCCAAGGTTTTATATTATTCCTTCTATTTCTCTGTAGGCACCAGAAATGAAAACCCCAAATAAGAATGTGTTGCTTGGAAATTTTAGAGTACTGTATATGTGTATAAGTGTAAGTAATATTTGGACGACAACTTTACCATGCTCCATCTTGGCATGAGAATTACTGGGGCAGAAAGAAATGAGGGTGATGATACCTGGAAAGGACAGTCATGTTAAGTCCCAGCCGTGTACTAAGTGCTAATCACATACTGTTAATAGCTGCTAATGTTCTAGATTGATAAAATACAGTCTCTACCCTAAAGTAACACATAATTTGGCAGTGCCAAAAGATGTCACTTAAAAGAAAACTTGAATGTATACTGAGATAGTTCCCAAATTAAAGAATTGAACAAAGAACTGAGGAAATAAAGGAGGAATACAACTATGTCCAAATGGTTAACTGGGTGGGGGCTGTCGCATGGATAAGCAGGTGGTTCACCTAAAAGTTACGTGTAATATAGTGAATGCCAGCTCTTGGTGCACTTACATATTGCGTTGCTTCTGGTCTTAATTTTTGTTTATATAGAAAAATTTTTTGTTGGTTTTTACATTTTTTAACGGGTACCTTATAATTCTGTGGTTGATATTCAAAGTGAAAAAAATACATAAGCTTCTAATATATGAGACACCTTCCCACTTGACACTTTTTATTTGGAATTTTTGCAGAGAATAGTTTTGTCACAGTCAAAAGATTTTGGGATCTTGGAGTAAGAAACCTGGGTGTAATTCCTATTTCTCTGCCATTCTGTATGTCATCTAGAGTGTCAACTTAATCTCAAGATTCCCATCCTTAAATGGAATACTTTTTGCCATGCTATTTTGAAGGCAAAATGAGATAATATGTGAAACTGCCTAGCTCAGTGACTGGTACATCCTAGAAAAAACACACCCTCTAAAATAAGAACAATACCAAAAGACAAAAGGATATAAAATAAGGGCAGTACCAAGAGACACATGCATGCTGAGTGTATGAGAAAGAACTTGATGGCCCTCCTGGGCGGCACAGGCCATGGCAGCTCCACAGCGTGACGTGGTTGCATGCATGCAACCCCCAGCATGTATTTAGAGCATACGTGTTGTTCCCCATCACTGCCTGGCTTTGATGCTTTTTTTCTTCAGCTGAGACAATGCAGCTGTGATATGAAGACCTTGTGTATACAGTCATGACCTCACATTTCCAATTTCCTGCTGGCAGAACCTACAATCTACAATGTACGAGCACAGAATTGGCCTGAGACAGACAGCCTACAGGGGTGGTTGGTAACATCCTTCTGGAAAACACTGTGTAAGCTTTCAGTGCGAATAAACATGAACCGTGGCAAGTTCTGTTAGATGTAGTCTGCAAGCATCCTGATTTTACTGGACAAGACTATGTTAATTTACAGGTGGCCAATTATTCCATGGATAGCCCAGTACTAGTATTGTTTGCAAATTTAACAAGACATTCTTACTGGAAGATTGCCCTGTCTTTACGATACTGCTGCCCTTTTAGCTTCATTTGCTGTTCAGGCTAACCTTGGAGACTACAGTCAGAGAACTTGGTAGGCCACCTGTCAGGTTATTCTTTCATTCCTGATCATCCTCAAAATTTTGAAAAAGAAATTGTAAAATTACATCAGCAACATATATGCTTATGTCCTTGAGAAGAAGAAGTCAATTACCTAAACACAGCAAGTACCTTAGAACTCTGTGGAGTTGAATTCCACTATGCAAGGGATCAAAGTAACAATGAAATTATGATTGGAATGATGTCAGGAGGAATTCTGATTTATAACAGGTTATGAATGAGTACCTTTCCAGGGTTGAAGATTGTAAAAATTTGTTTTAAGTGCAAACAGTTTTTTGTTCAGCTCCGAAAACGACTTGCATAAATCTAGAGAAAGATTAGCAGGATTTAATATGGTGACTTATAGAGCATGTAAAAAATTATGGAAAGCAAATGTAGAACATCACATATTCTTCTGTTTGGGCAGACCACTTCCTGCTAGAAAGATTTTTTTTGCACATTATTTTATATTCGGTTCAAAATTCCTAGTGCACAATGGGAGAACTGAAGTTCAGTTAGTTCAGTAGGGCAAAGAAAAGGCAAAGACAGACTACTTGCAGGATCCTCAAGTAAGCCATTCACTTGGAAATTAATGCATTGGGAAGTAATAAGCAGGAATTCAACATCTGGTGAAAAGGTTAGAAACAAAGTCTTCCATCACAGTTGCCACCTAGAACAAGCATTCCTAATCATTAAAATTCTGCATTCATACAAGAGGGAACCTGGTTATGACCATCTTCAGTTGGTCATTTGGTAGACTATGTGGTTCACACTTCCTCTAGAGTATTTGTGAATCAGAGAGAGATCACTATTATCAGCACAAGCTAATAGCATCATTCTGGAATCATCACCATTGCAAGAGACCCCTGGAGAAGGACAGCCTCCAGCTTTACCACCCAAACAATTAAGAAAAACAGTTGGAACCAAATTCATTATTTACATTTTCAACAAGATCTGGAAGATCTTGTTGGAACAAGAATCTGAAACATTGATGTTCCATCTTCTCTTAAAAAGCCTACTCCTAATGGTGATATTCTACATGATAATCTTGTTCTAATCAGACTGAACCTGATGAAAGTGGAAAGTTTAGAGTCAATATAAATCGGGGATATGATCAGATGTTTGTGATCATGTCCTGAGAAGCACCAGGAACACCTTTTACCTCTGTGATCTTTAGCTGAATGAAGAGAAGACCAAGTTGTATTGATCAGTGGTTGGGACATTATAGAACACACCCATGACTGGGTTGTCCTGCTTATTAAAGCTAACTGTGAGTGACATTCTGGGGAACTCATGCTTCTAGTTCTACCTAATGCTACATATGAAGTAGTCGAAGAAATGCTAGAAAATGGGACAGACTTCCAGTACATTCCAGAGAAAGCCCCACTAGATAGTATCCATCAGGTTGATCATTTCCTGTGGGAGTCATGATCCAGCTAGCCCAGGTTATTGCTGGAGGAGTCTTGACACAGTTTGATCAACTTATCAGAAAAAACTTGGAATGACAATATCTGCTGCCAGATTACCTTGGAATCTTTCCAAAAATACAGAGATAGTTTACCTTATCATGTTACATGGGTTATTTTAAAAGGTAATGAAGACTACATCAGTGCAATCCCAGCATTATAAACAGAACAGTGCTTGTCAAGGGGCATTACCACACACTTGAACAGATTTTTGGCAGATGACTTGGTAATAAGGCTCCTCCCTGGTTGTAATGTTGACCACATAAGTTGAATGTCGCAGAGTTAAATGACACCAATGTTGGTCAGAACCCACAGGAAGTTCATCCTATGGATGCTACCAAGCCATCTGCCACTCAGAAGAAGGAAGCACTGCCTTTATCTTCAGGAAGATCACACTGCTCTTTAATCAAGAGAAAAATGATAGAGTCTTCAGTCACTCAGCTCCATTACATAGGTTGGCCTGACCATGGAGACCCTGACGATTTAGTGACTTTCTGGGTTTTGTTTGTCATATACAAAGTAAAAGGGCCGGCAAGGAAAAACCCATTGTTGTTTGTTGCAGCGCTGGAGTTAGAAGAATCAGGGTTCTTATTATTATGATTACTATGGAAACAGCCATGTGTGTCACTGATGCAGTCAGCCAGTTTATTCACTAGACATGGTAAGAACAATGAGAGAGCAGTGAGCCACAATGGTCCAAACACCTAGTCATTACAGTTTTGCGTGTGAAGTGCTATTTTGAAAGCTTATGAAGAAGGCTTTGCTAAAGAAAGCAAAAGGAAGAAAAGAACTTTGTCATCTATTAGGTTCCATTTAAATATTGCATGATAATTGTGTTTGTACTGATTATTGATTAAGTAGCTGTTTGCTATTTTGATCTTATTTCAGAAGGGCATAATAATTTTACTGTTCAATGAAATGTTTTAAACTGGGTAGAAAAAGACTAGTTTTTGTATATTTTACAGCAGAAATCTTATGATTAACTGGTAAAATATTTGTTGACATAAAAATACATTTAAAAGTTCAAGTGATTATAAACAGTATAAATTGTTTATGTAATCTTATTCAAAATGAAATTCTTTATAACCGTACATCTATGTAATCAAAGACTTATTGTGGACAGAGATAGACTAGCTATTTCTCCTATCCATTAACCATTTAACACAGTTTTTAATAAAAAATTCCATTTCATTGGATAATAATAATGACAGTTTAACATATTTTATATGGTTACTATGTTCTAGGTGTTGTGTGAAGTAATTTACATAGTTTCACTTATTTTACTACAACCTGAGGAGGAGCAGTTACTGTTATTATACTCATTTTACAGGCAAAGAAATAGGTATGGAGAGGTTGGGTGTTTTGCCCAAGTTCTCATCGTAGGTGATGGATAAGGATTCCAATTCAAGTCTTAATTCAAGTCCAGGGCTTTAGAGCCTACCTCTTAGTGGCTCCTATGTTACAGTATAGGGGAGGGTAAACTGTTCCTCTACCCTCTTAGAGTAGCTAGGCCTTGTGAATTAAGAGACAGATTAACAGGAGATGAGAAATACACATTTTGTTGATGTTAATATTTTTACATGCACAGGGTCCTTGGGAAATAAAACTCAAAGGAGGATTTTATTTTTATTTTTATCTATATTTTAAAGAGACAGCATCTTGCTTGCTATGTTGCTAGGGCTGGACTCAAACTCCTGAACTTAAGCGATTTTTCTGTTTGAGCCTCCTGAGTAGCAGGGACTATAGGTGTGCCCCTCTTTGCTTGGCTAAAAAGGGGTTTGTATGTAATTTTTAACAAAGGATGATAAATTGTAAAGAAGTGATTAGTCAAAGGAGGAGAGGGTTTCAGCTCCCAGGGGTGGCAAATTGTGGGAAGATGACTAGGAAATGTATAGTAATAAGGTTTGCTGTGCAGATTTATTTTGCTAGTTTCTGGTCTCCTAATAAGGGACAGGGAAACATCTTTACCAATGAAAATCCATATCACCTTTACCCAGGCAAATTTATGCCCTGCCTTAGGCAGTTAGAGGGAGGACAGAGAACTCTTCTTGTATCTGCTGTTTCTCAGCTGCCTTCAGCTCAAAATAATCCTTATGACAAAGTAGCTTGTTTTGGTGTGACATATTCTCTGATCCCTTTCAGTAGCATCACCTATACTTAACGACAATGAAAATTAAAAAAAAAAAATCATTTCAAGTTTTGCATGCAGAAGGCAAATGGACATTATTGAGATAAATGAAGAATATATATTTTTAAACAAATAATGCTGTATATTTATGTGTCTGTGACATTGTGATCTGGAGGCTAAGGTGTTAAGCATATGATTAATTTAGATTCCATATTACTACCTGTTTTTAAGATTAAAAAAGAGTCATTAGGCAGTTTATATATCATGGGAGCAAATTAAAACAACACAGATGTGATCAAGGTGAGGTGAAACTAGTCCACATCTAATCCAGGTCTTCTTGTGAGACAGTTTGTGCAAGATAAATAAGTTTGTTTGACTAAAGCAGAATAGTTTTTCATTTGCAATGAAGATAATTATTCAAAAATCATTTTTACTGGCAGTCTCTGAATTAATCAATGAAAAGAGAAAATTTTTTTTTCTGTAAAGGGATGTCTGATGAGTTTTTAAAAAGTGGATGAACCTAAAATTCAACAATCATGAAGAAGTAATTATAATGTACTTAAACTTATTTAAAGAGTTATGAAAAGCAAAAAGAAAAGCCATATGTTTTCATTTGCCTTATTTTGAAGTGATAAATTATCTGCAGGATACATTTGTAGAAGCAACTAATGTGATTTTTAAAATGAGTACTAGATTTACAGAATGCATTGCCTTTAAAAAGTCACTGGTGCCCTTAAATTATTTTATTTATGTTTATTCTGAAATTACCTTTATGTTGAAAATGAGATACAGCTTTACCTACTGGCGACAAAAGTGTAAACAATAATTCAGTAAACGTCTGTGAAAAACCAGCTTTGTGCTAGGCTCTTAGGGTAGAAAATTGATGAGATCATGGAGAAGTGCATAGGCCATAAGGGGCTAGAGACTTGTCATTAGGTGTCCAGTGTGTTCTGGATGCTTCTGAGGGAGTGTGGGCAGGTGCACACCACCATGCCTGGCTAATCTTGTTATATTTCTGTAGAGACGGTCTGGCTGTGCTGCCCATGCTAGGTTTGAACTTCTAGCCTCAAGGGATCTTCCCACCTTGCCCCACTGTCCCTGCCTGCTCACTCCTCCTCAGCCTCCCAAAGCACTGGGATTGCAGGCGTGGGCCACCATGCCTGGCCTGTGCGAAACTTTTAAATCAGTGCATATGCAATGGTCTTGATGCAATTCTGGCTTGTTGGTAAGAGAATGGGGATTTACTCACAAGCCAGGATGTCGCTTTTAACTCTGAACAGATCAAGTTGTTGGTTTTACTAATTTATGCCATCAATAAACTTTATTAATAAAAACTCACTGGGCAAATATTTAAACATACTATGTACATAGCACTGTGCAGTTTCTAAGGAAAGTATGGAAACTTCAGTCACATCCCTGGCTTCCAGAACTTTATGTTATCTAGGTACATTTGTCTACAGAGTTGTTGGGTTAATTGTCCCTTTCTTTTTTCTCTTTTTAAGATAATAAATAGTGTCATGACCAAAAGATAATCCTTATGGAAAAGATAGACCTAAAAAGCCTTAGCTAATTTATAATCTTGCATAATCCGTGATGACAAGATACAGAAACAAAAATGTCCTGAATAAACACCGTTAGTAGCCATTTCCTTTTAAGTCTTTACAAGTGTACTCCCAGTTTCCTTAAAAATCTATTTTAAAATATGTAAGACTCACAAAACAACAGAAAGACTAATAGAGGTACATTGAACACCTGTGCACCCCCCACTCAGTTTAAAAATAAACTGGCTGGTGGACCGAAAGCCCACTGCATGCTTCTCACCAGCTCCTCCCTCATGCTGGAAGTTGCCCTTTTTTTGAATTCTGTTCTTGGTGGAGACGAAGTGTGTCCTAACCATGGAACCGTGTTTCTCTCATACTTACAGAATAAAGTTTTAATTGTAGCATGGAATTCAAAAGACTTCTGGCATTCCGGTTCAGAGCCACCCTTCCAGTCTCCTTGCTCCTCACTCGTGACGCTGCTTATGTACCCAACAGGCCCCCAGCGTTACTGCTTCCATTGGTTCTTATTTTCATGAACATTTTCCTTCATCTCATCTGCCAAAATTCCACCTAATGATAATACTTCTGCTCTGCAGTTTACAGTTCTTTAACATTAAAAAAGGTTGTGTGTCCTTCTAGTTTCCTGAAAGAAAAAGCAAAATTTAAAATATGAAAGAGTACTGTATTTTCATAGTATTTGCATGATGTCTTATTACAGTTCTTGAGGACATGTCTGTCTCTTTTACTAGATTGATTGTAGGCTCTTTGAAGGAAGATTTATCTTATGATCAGTGTTTTATATATTGTTAGCAAT
>PVKP010010845.1:0-63422 GCA_004027715.1 Plecturocebus donacophilus
ACAGTGTTTTTACACAGATTAAGGCCTTTTAGAGGTAGAATTCTGTTCTCAATGTCTGTTTAATATAACATAAATCAAGTGTAACTGTTAGCATGATAAAGCCCAAAGCATTCAGGCTTTGAAGTCGGGCAGGGTCGATTTTAATACCTGCTCCAGCTTTACTATGGGACAGAAAGAAAACTGCCTAACCTCTCTGAGACTCAATTGCCTCATTTGTAAAATATGAGTCGTTCTGAAGATTCGAGAAAACATAATTAATAATTCAGTAAGCCCATAGTGCAGAATCTTGGAATAAAAGGCAACAGGAAATGGCTCACAAGCACATTCTGCGGACCTGGACGTGTAAAATAAGCTAATGGGAAGGAAGAAGGTGGGCCATCTGAAATGGAGGTAATAGGTAGTCATTCCTCACCAGCTAAATTTTGAAAATGAAGGCCTTTGTCTCATTCTTATAAACAAAGAATGATCGAACAGGAAAGCATTTTCCATGTAGTCCATATGCCTACTATGCTCTACCACTAACGAGTAGTTGCTTGACCAAAAATATATCGCTCAGTCTTATCATCTACAAGCTGGAAGTTTAAGTGATTTTTACTTTACTCAGTATATATAATTTTTTTAAATTCTAAGGTGAATACAATTTTATTAAAATCTAAATATATTTTAAATATACGATAAGCTTAGTAGAGAAGTTATTCATAAATTATTTTGTAAAGAAATTGATTGCCATGACTGATTTTGGCATAAATCTGGATTATAATATAATGCACTGCATGTTTCACAAAATGGTTTAAAATAAAAGATTTTGGTTTATTTGAAAACTCTTACAGAGAGAATACTGAAGATAACTCCTGATAATCTGTCATTTGAATGTAAATAAATGCCCTCAAATTATGAAAAAAAAATCTGACAAAGTAAACAGTCATTGCAAAGCCTATGTACTTTGAGACAGATGTATCACATTTATGGATTCAATATTGTCTATATAAGATGAAATGTTCTGATCGAATCATCTTAGATACAGCTGATTTCCTTATCCATTTTGGTTCTCTCTTAACTTTCCATAGGTAACAGCTTTAAATTTTATATAGGAGGAGTGAGACAGAATTTAGAGAAGAAAGAATCATCAACCAGAGAAACAACACAGTCTCTAAGGACATTTATAGCAGGAATAAATAGTCCTATCAACTTCAGCAGTTCTTAAAAGATTCACTACATAATAACCTAGTCGTAATGACTGAGGCTAAGTCACCAAGGAAGGGGTGTTCTATAAACCCTCTTTTCTAAAGCAGGAAGCATCTAATATATTTTGGAACTATTTCCTAGGGGGAAAAAAGGTTAATTTTTTTCAGGCTGTTTTAGCTCTTAAGGCAGTAATTTTCTGGAAAATGTTATTTGTCTACAACTCCTTGTTTCCTGATAATGCAAAATATATGAGATATCACTGCAGGTGCTGAAGCCACCTACTGATACTTATTAGAAAAAATAATGGCTATCTTTTAATGATAATAAATTACCACAAAATGTCTTTTAAGTGACTCAATTACTAAATATGATGTAGGGAAGAAAACAGAATGAGGAATTTGATCTGGTGATTTAGACTATGCAATAAATAATTTGATTATTGCATTAGCTATCCATTTCTCTTTGCCAAAGTCTACACAGTGGCAGAGAATACAAGTGTTTTCTAAAAATCAGGAGCCATGAGCTAACAACAGGATGTAAGGGAAGTAACGTCACATAGAAAGGAAGTTTCTCTTCCACAGTGATTCTTACCTGTTCCTCCCAGAATCTCTGAATCCTTTGGCAAAAGGGTTTCGGTCAATTTTTAATCTGGTAATCTAGAAACAAACAAATAAGTATGAATCGCTTTTATGTTAACTGATTTTTTGTAGTAGTCCTAGAAAACTACAAAAATCACTTTTTAAATAGCAGCTGTTGCTCTTACTTAATTGCCTTCCAGCTTGAGATTTAATTTGAAGCTGTATATAGAACTTGGCCTGGCACACAGATGTCTGACCCACCTGACTCACTTCTCCATAAAAACTAAAGTTTGCCCAGTATGTGACTCTATAAACTCTCTTCTACTCACCTTCCATGCCCCAGAGTGGTGATAAATCACTTGCCTAGACAGATACGAAATGGAAAACTGGTCAATGGTCACGTCCATAGTACATGACACACAGGAGGCACTTAAAAAATGCTTGTTGAATGAATGAGTAAGCAAACGATGTGCGAGTGATTGAATAATTAATAATGGACTTGGTCAATTCAGTCAGGTGCAATCAGACCACCAGACAATCTGCCTCAGTCTGAAAGACCCAAAAAATTGACTGCATTTTCCATTTCACTGATAGTATGCATTTCCTACTACTAGAAATTGTTCGTTTAATGACCTGAAATGTTCACGTAAAAGACAGAAAAAGTAGTGAGACTTTTGCCAGGGTCTTCCCCAAAGGAAAATCTACAAATGTGAGACTGAATGGGGCAGAATGCAGTACGTCATCCAGTATCCAAGACTCACAAGCAAATCAGTAATGAAGAGTCAGTTTCATAAGGCTGACCAGCCCAGCACATTCAACTGTGTCACCAGCTTGGACAGGTCCTCAGGGGCCACTTGGTTCAACCTCCACTCAACGCATAACTCCCTCTCCATTGCATCCTATCTTAGTTCCGGCAAACCGTGCCATGGTTGTATCTATTACCCTCATGCCTGTAAACTAGAATAAGCCTGAGCAACATATTCCATGTACACTCTAGTGTTTCCACTTTCATCCTTGGTACCTTTGTGTCTGAACCAATTGTTAATGACTCGCTACATTCAAGCAAAAAGACTTAGGGATAGGTGCTAGGGAGCTCAGGAAGAAGGAAGGCACTCCCAATGCAAGGTAATTCTAGAAATAGGGAATCTAATGATTTAAGACTATCTTCATATTTTTGATCATTGCAGCTCTATCACTAAGATAGCTAAAATTGTTTCCTACATTGCAAATCTTTCCTAGTTCTCTTTCACCTCATTTCATCAGAGTGGAATTTCCCAAGACTGCAGTCTTTAAAAGCAATGTGAGATTCTGTTTCCTTTGCTTTTGGTGTTTTAGTCATGAAGTTTTGCACATGGAGGGATAGCATTAGGAGAAATACCTAACGTAGATGACAAGCTGATGGGTGCAACAAACCACTATGGCATGCATATACCTATACAACAAAACTGCATGTTCTGCACATGTATCTCAGAACTTAAAGCATAATAATAATAATAATAATAAAGCAATGTGAGATTCTGACAAACAGACTCTGACTTGAAAGAGTCTTCAAGGCTTCAAGGCTATTTTTCTCCCCAAATATTCCTTGCCTTTAAAATTGCACACTAATTATGCAGCACTAATAATGTAGCAAAAGCAATTTTACATGTATTTTATAGACCAGAGCAGGAGCCTAAAGGTTTGGCTTTCTAAAGTCCAGTGTCTGCCATGTGAATATGGTATTGAATTTAAAGAGTGTCACTGCTTTTCTGTGTTTGACTTAAAATCGGTTATTTCTTCCTCCATAATCCACGGCAATAAACCATGCACCATATTTTCTTTTCAAGTTGGGGTTATAATATTTTATTTTCTCTTTCAAGCTGGTTTATCCTGTCCAACTCATTTACAATAGGGATTTCTGACACATGACTGTGATGCCATGTTTTGGGGTCTCCACAGACTCCTGTAAATATAGCAGCACTCTACTTCATGGGCCTGGAAGAAATGGTTGAAAATATATTTTCCACAGCTCATTTGATCCCAGGCCAGTGGGTATGCATGGAAATTTAATAGCAAATGCCTCAACTTTTAGGAAAAAAAAACAGTATCTGTACACTTGTTTTAAAGCTTTCATTGTGAGAATTAGAGAGCTTCATGAAGAGCATGGCTGTGCCATTTATTTATCATCAGGTGCCTTCTGTGTGCAGAGCAGTGTGACAAGCAGCACAGGTGATAGAGTGGTGTACAGCCAGTGTATAGCTGTATGTCATCCATTTATCCTCAAAAAGCTTATAATCTACAAGAAAGAAGCAGATGTGCACTAACAATTACGATATAAAACAGAAGGTGATCAGGTTCACAATAAAGGCAAAGTATGATGAGAGCTTAGACGAAGTAGGAATTACTCTAAGTTGAAGGGCTCTGGGGTCTCATGTTAGAGACAGTATGTGAGCCTTGAAGGATGTGTAGGATTTTAATGAAAAACACAAGAGAAGGAAAAGGGACATAGGAAGCATTTCTTAAGAAAGGCACTATGTAACAAAGGACATGAACAGACACTTCTCAAAAGAAGACATTTATGTAGCCAACAAACATGAAAAAAAGCTCACTGTCACTGATTATTAGAGAAATGCAAATCAAAGCTACAATGAGATCCCATCTCATGCCAGTCAGAAATGGTGATTATTAAAAGTCAAGAGGCCAGGTGTGGTGGCTCCTGCCTGTAATCCTTGTACTTTTGGAGGCCAAGGTGAGAGGATTGTCTGAGCTCAGAAGTTCGAGACCAGCTGGGCAACATGGTGAAACTCTGTCTATACTAAAAAATACAAAAAATTAGCCAGGCGTGGTGATGCACACCTGTAGTCCCAGCTACTCAGGAGGCTGAAGCAGAAGAATCACTTGAACCGGGAGATGGAGGCTACAGTGAGCTGAGATCGCACCACTGCCCTCCACCCTGGGTGACAGAGTGAGACTCTGTCTCCAAAAAAATAAATTAAAGAAATAAAAAATGAAAATAAGTAACTAAAAAGTCAAGAAATAACAGATGATGGCAAAGCTGTGGAGAAATAGGAACGCTTTTACACTGCTGGTGGAATGCAAATTAATTCAACCATTGTGAAAGACAGTGTGGTGATTCCTCTAAAACCTAGAACCAGAAATAGCATTCAACCTAGCAATCTCACTACGAGGTATATACCCAAATAAATATAAATCATTATATTATAAAGATATGTGCATGTGTATGGTCATTGTAGCACACTATTCACAACAGCAAAGATAATCAACCAAAATGCCCATCAATAATACAGTGGATAAAGAAAATGTGGTACATATACATCATGGAATACTACACAGCCATAAAAAAAGAATGAGATTATATTCTTTGCAGGGACACGGATGGAGCTGGAAGCCAATATCCTAACCAAACAAAAGCAGAAATAGAAAACCAAACACCACATGTTCTCACATATAAGTGGGACCTGAATGATGAGAACACATGGATACAGGGAAGGGAACAATACACACTGTGGGGGAGAGGAAGAGCATCAGGATAAATAGCTAATGCATGTGGGGCTTAATATCTAGGCGATGGTTTGATAGGTGCAGCAAACCACCATCGCACACATTTACCTTTGAAAGAAACCTGCACATCCTGCACATGTGTCCTGGAACTTAAAATTTATTTTAATTTAATTTTTTTTAAAAAAGGAAAAGTCCCATGTAAGCATGAATATCAAAGTGGGAAAGGATAACATGTATTCCAGAAACATGGAGAAGTCTGGTTTAACCGGAGCTATGGGAAGAAGAGCAATGAGAGAAGGCTAGAGAGGCCAGCTTGAGGCCATGTCATAGAAAGCCTTTGTTATCCTAATTAGGTAGTTAGATTACTCAGAAGGCAGAAAAGAGCAATTTTAGCTACATAAACCAAAGTATGATCCCAGTTACTGCTTGTTCTGGCAACTTCGGCTATGTTTACTAATACCAAGTTAACAGGGAAAATATTTTGGAGGATGAAATGAATGCATTTTTAAGCTCAATCATCTTTAGTTTAGTCCCTTGGGTCCCATATCAAGAGGTGGCCTGGTTAACTCCGAGCTGATGAGTGTCTTCTACACTACAGAGAAGGATGCAAAATAACTGAGCCATAAGTCTTGCTGTCCTGTGGAAGACAAGCATATGATACAAGGTGAATTCCCATCAAATAGAAAAAGAAGTTACAAATCCTCCCCTTCTCATAGAGAGGAGAAGACAGACAAAGTAAAAGCAAGCAGTTATATTTAACGAGCCTCATCTACCCCATTCAAACAAAAATCTGAGGATGGGGTGGGGAGACTCAGAGCAGATTGGCAAGGTTATCTCCATACACAGATGGGAGGGACTGCATCAGAGAAAGAATGCTACCTGGTCTCATTAAATGGAAAGAGGCCTGAGTCTGTACCTCCAGGCTCCCACGGGCCTTCTTTGGTGGGTAAGGGACTCAGAAGGCTTCTCATGCCATGATAGGAAAAGCAGGGTAACTATAACACAGATGTGCTACAAGGTTTAGTCAGACCCAAACAGAGGGCCTGGGTGAGACCTGACATGAGACTGAGCCAGCAAGGAAGTCCCACGAGGCTGTGACCAAGGCAAGAAAACAAACCACAATTTGAGCAGTTTCTTATCAGAGAACATATCAGCACTAGGGACCCAAGGTCAGAGCAGACCAGGTGCCTCACAGCACGGCCAGTGAGCCCAGCAAACAGCACAGGAGTGCACACACTGCCATGATGGAGGCACATGAATTCCAGCTCCACTGCTGTACATGAACCATACATCCAGAGGTCATGGGGTAGAGTGGAGGACGGGACAAAAACCACTGCTAAACACTTAACCCAAAGTAAATCGAGTTACATGAAGGGATATTTAACCCTAAACAAAATTGGAAAGTTTAAATTTTCCCCTTAGCCTCCTCCAGTATAAGGGCCAGGACTTTTTAGGAAAATCAGCTATAGAGAATTTTATACATATATATATATGTCATATTTGAGTAGTTAATTTTCAACCCTATTCCACAATTACACATTTCAGTTAGACCCAAATACAGCTATCTATCTCCACCTCTCTGACCTTAGCCCACATCCTCATCATGTCTTGACTGAGCTATTCTAAGTGGCCTTACAACTGAACTCCTTTCTTCCATTCTCCTCCCTGTAAAATCTCTTCTCTACGCAGCACCCCACGTGGTCTTTGTTAACATGTAACTGGACCATGTCATTCCCTTTAGTGACCACTGCTGCTCAGAATTTAATCCAAATTTCTTTCCCAGACTTGCAGAGCCAGCAGGCCCTTGCTCTGGCCTGTCTCTCCAATCTACTCACACTCCCCTGCCTTGATCCACAGGCTCAGGGCAGACTGAGCAACTCAACCAACTCATCTCCACTGAGATGCTCCCAGTGCAGGAATGTGCCAAGCTTTCTATGCTCAGGCCAGTCACATCTGCTCTACAACCAGATTTAAAATGCTAAGTTCTCTCCTTTGCACATAGCTGACTCCTTGTCCTAAGTCTCAGTCAAAATGTTATCTCCTGAGAGAGATCTGCTCTGATCAACCTCCAAAATAGAATACTTCTGCTACTCTTTTTGACTGCATGCTTTTTAATTCCATCTTTGCTCTTAACTCAATTGGTAATTACACATGCATTTTTGTATTTACATGTTTACTAAATGTAACTCCCCCTGGACCACAGGTAGGAACCATGTCTGTTTTATATACCATTTAATAAAGTAGAACCTAGTGTGACATGCTCAGTGAATACTTATTCAATGAGCAAGTAAATGAATAAACGATGATGTGAGAGCCACGGATCAAGAGTCCCAAAGCCATGCTAAGCTTTAGATAATCTAGACTAAACAATGCTCTTGATTCTATTTGCTTTCACTACAGGCATTATAGATAAAAATCCTAACTGTTCTTTCAGTCAAAACAAGGTCTATTAGTAACCTCCTATGTGACTAAAACAAGTCTACTGGTCTACATGTTCAAACTTGGTCCACTAATAATGAGAAGACAGGGAAAATACAGAGGTTGTAAAAGCATTTTTCTTTACCGATTTTATTTGGAAATAACCTTATAGTGATTTGTGTTGTCTGAATTATAGAAGATCGAACCACAGAAGGGGGTGGTTGCCGACCTGCCACCATTAATTTTAATCATTGTCACGGACTTCTTGCCTAGTAACATGGAGGCAGTTAATAAATGAAGTATACTTCATAGTGCACAGGGCAGACATAAATAGCACAACTTGCAAAGGAAATGAAACTTGAATATCCTGAGTATGGTTTTACAGTACCAAGGCTGAAAGGGCCTTCTCTTATTAACACTCTTCATTATTTTTATTTCTTACTATATTGCTTGAGAGGTTTTCCATAGGGGGGAAAACAAAACAAAACAAAAAAAGCCTTAGCCAATATGAAAAAAAATCCACACTGATTCGAGCCAGCAAAACAGTTCACTAGTCTAGACCATAATGAGTGGCTCAGAAATCCTATTGGATTTGCTCACAAAAACCTGGCTCTGGTTTCTGACTTCCTATCTGGTTCATGTAGCCAATTCTCATCAAGAAATAAAGACTGTGTTACCTGAGGAGAACAGGGCCATGTCTTTTAGAAGTCTAGTTTCCTGTTTGAAAACAAAAATCAATGTTCAGCAGTCTTTTGACCTTACAGAAGACAAAGACTTTGCAATGGAAAATTCTTCTTAATTCCATGAGGATATGTTGGTGTCAAATTCTTCTACGAAAAAGCATAGCGTGTTGAGTCACCTTTATTCCCACATCTAGCACTTTATACTCCATGAAGAGATTCTGGGCATGCTGCACCTTCCTCTCTGCCACAGATGTGCCAAGTTGGCACACAGAGAGCAAATAATAGTAATAGTAATAATAACTTCAGTATGCTAGCAACCCTAGGAGTCTATTGATCAGTAGCAAGGATGGAAGGAAGGACTGGAAAAGGGGGAAAGAAAAGCATAAAATATTCCATGAAAATAGAAAAGCTCTCTTTACTGCTACTTATACGCAGAGAAACAGAACCAGAGATACCTGAAGAAACCCGTGTTAGAGTCATGCTGGCTAATCATTCAGTTTCATTTCAGTCATTTGCCAGCCATATACATTCAGTGCTATGCAATGTAGGGCAGACACAACTATCTTAGAATTTTGGAGCTGTGCTTCGGAATGTTATAGGCCAATTCTAACCCTCTCCCATCATTTGAGGAATCAACATTAAACCCCATTTTTTCATTCTACCAAATGGAGACAGTCAACATCTATCTACTCTCCCCCTGTCTCATAATTTCATAAAAGAAGGGACATTTTTGTATCAAAAAAGTGGGAAAGACAAAATAAAGTCTGTCAAAGTGAACATCTACATTCATAAAAGTCCCTATACTTCTTAATTTCCTCATTTTTTTTAGTGGACCATAAAACATTTCTCCATAGACTAGTACCGATTCAGACCAAATCATCAATTTGCAAATGAGAATGCTAAGGTAGAGTGATTTGCCAAAAGTAGTACAGTCCATCAACTGCGGAGTTGGCTGTAGAACTCAAGTCTCCTAACTCTCAAATTCATGTTTTCTACACCACATTATTTATTTGTAAAATGTACAACTTTTGTTCTTAAAAAGCTCAAAATACCAAGGGGAAGATTGGACAAGCATGCCAGAGTTACAACATGATGAGGTCATGAGAGAGGCGCAGTGCCCTAACAGTTCAAACTGGGGAGAGCTCGTTTGCAGCTGAAAATGTGAAGTAAAGTGGTAGGGGATGGTATTTTCACCGAATTTTTGAAGAGTAGAAAAAATCAAGACAGATAAAAATGAAAGGAAAGGCCATTCCCGGAAAAGAAAACGGAACAAACAAAGGCAAGGAGGCTACAAAGTTCAGGCAACAGTAAAAATCTAACCAGATTGCGACACTCTTGTAGATATGTGATGAGGAATAACAGAAATTGAGCCCAGAAATGTAGTTGGTGATTAGCCACCGAGGAGACTATTGGAAAGACTCAGGGTTCAGGACTTGACTCCCCAGGTACTGAGGAGTCACTGACAATTTTTGGCATAGAAATGGTGCGATTATCACTGTGCTTCACAATGATGTATAGGATGGTTTGTGACACATTAAGTTTGCAGTCCGGGTGACCTAATTGGAAGCTATCATAAGAACCCAAGGAGGAGGGAAGGCAGAAACAAAACAAGTGCAAAACCAATCAGATTAGAAAGAAGAAAATATTCTATCAGTAGAAGCAAAAAACATTAGTGGCAGACTGAATGTCATAACAGCCAGGTGACAAGAGGGGAGTCAGTAGGAATGCGGGGTTTAACAATGACAGGCTCACACCCATAATCCCAACACTTTGGGAGGTTAAGGTGAGAGAACTGCTGGAGGCCAGGAGTTCAAGACTAGCCTGGGCAACAAAGTGAGACCCCATCTCTACAAAAAAATCAAAATAATTAATAGGCATGGCGATACCCGCCCTGTGGTCCCAGCTACACAGAAAGCTGATGCAGGAGGAAGACTTGATCCCAGGAGGTCAGGACTGCAGTGAGCCATGTTGACACCACTGCACTCCAGCCTGGGTGACAAAGCAAGACTCTGTCCCAAAAAACAAACAAACAAAAAACAAAACAAAACAAACAAAAAAAAACAGAAGAATTGAAAAGAATCATAAATAAATAGTATGTTGGGGACTATTTTGTTTACAAACCCCATGTTCATACCCTTCAAATGTAGACTTACTAAAAATGTATTGGTCTAGAATATCTGGTGAATAAAAAAACATTTTTGGACGTGAGCATCTAATAATTTTCAGTAGCTGAAAATCCTGGTGGTTGTCTTGGTTTGACAACAGTTGCTCCCAATCCTCATTAAAAATCATGTGGAAAATAAAGAGGGCTAAATTAGAATTTCACAGCTATCAGGGACCTTGTAAAGCACGGGCCAACTCCTCATTTTTCTAGAAGAAACTGAAGCACAGTTATTGTAAAAAACACAACTTGCTCAGAGCAACATGTGTAGCCAGTAGAGAATTTAAGACTAAAATCCAGGTCTCTAAATGTCTAGCCCATTGCTATCTGTGGAGCAGGACATTGCTTTTCCTTAGAAGGTCTGGGCAGTGTTCCATTTCCGCTACACTCCTTCTACTACTGTCTTTTCTTCAGTGTTTCCCCAAATGAGTTCCTGAGAACACTAACCTACCACTAATTTTTTTTCCTCTTTACTCTCTCATAGGCCTCCTAACCATGTCCTTAAAAAGAAATAAATGAAGTAAATAATTTTGTCGTATTGATTGTTCTCATTCTAGGATGTCAAGAAAAATAAAAACACAGGAATAGGTAAAAAAAAAAAAAACTCACAAAAGAGAACAATTCATGCTACATGACATCTTCAGAACAAGTCTGAAAAGTATAGTTAGGTAACAGCTCTGACCTATAGGGTTCAAACTTCAGGATTCCTGGGGGAAAAACCTGAGGTTATTTTGTATTACTAGAAGGTATTGTATTATATCTACACAGCCAAAAAGAACATTAAATAATCGTGCTTGTTGATTCATCCAGGAATTAGGGGCTTGTTAAACAGGCAAAAGCTGTCATCTTGATCCCAAAATGGACAGAAATGAGTATGACTCATCTGTTTTGAATGTCAGCACATCATGAATTCACCAATATGACATGACGACAGAGAGATCAAAGTAGTTAGTTACCTACGGATTATAATTCCTTTGAGAGCCATTGCAGCTCCTCCAATTTCCAACAATGCACTTTTTCCCTAATAAGCAATTTACTCTTTAAAATTGCTTCTATTCCCCACTTTTCATGCCTGTGCAGACCCAGCCATGGAGAAACGTAGGCTGACTACTATTAACTAGATGCCAGGCTTGTGTCCATGAATTTATACACGTTCCCTCATTGAGTCCTCACAACTATAAGGCAGGCACATTTTCGAGACCAGAAACGCAAGTTGAAAGAAATTAATGCCACACAGTGTCAGAGAAAGATCAGAAATCAAACCAAGTGTATCTGCTGCCAGATTTTATGATCTTAACCATGGTGTCCTGCTCTCACTTCAGCCCAGATGTAAACATAATATTTCTAGGAGTAGAATGTACTCATATGCTAGAACATTGCCTGTGAAAGAAGGTAAAGGATGTGAAGGGGATGTCAGAAACCCATGCTTGGTCCTCTTTCATTGTCAAAGTGAGTTGTAGCTTTCTAGTTTAAACTTGGGTTACAATAATGGCTCTCCTGGCCTCTATAACTGATGTCAGTGAGGCAGTAGAAGGCTTATTCTTCAGTGTTCTACAAGGTAAATTCTGATGCTGAAATATTTATTGTCCCATCACTGCCTTCATCAGAAACTATTTAAAATGGTGGCTGGAATATTCTTAGAAAAGTCTAATCAGTTATCCAAAGAACTCAGACTCTTACTCCCATTCTTCTGAGCCAGAACTAATCCCAAAGTTCTGGTTGCTCCAAAGGCCATGTCTATATTAATGCTATATCTTGTATCAGAGCTTGAAAAATCTTAATTATTACAGTTTTCTGTATGGATCCTTTGTGTCCTCTGCAATTTTACTAAGGAGTTTGAGACAGTTTAATAGTTTTTTAAATAGCACCAAAACCAAACTAAAGCTCTTCTTCTATAGAACAAATTGGCATCCAAAAGGAAAATCTGAAGTTGGAAACAATTTACAGCTGCTGAGAAAGTCCAACATTGTATAGATTTTCTCATTTAGTGGACTAACAGTTGTTGTATGTCAAATTCCTCTGAAAGTAAATAATGTCTAAGGAATCTTATCCAGAAGAACCATGATGAGTCCATACTTACATAATTCACCTTCAGCTGCTTGGCACATAATAAGCACTTCATAAAGAATTAGTAAATGATTGCTTTTCTATCCATTGCTTTCATTGTTAGAGCACAAAGCAGAGTATCCAATACAAAAGATATTGAGTATAATAGTGTACGTTCACTTTGCTTCAGTAGGCCCCAAATAAAAGTATATTTTCAAGCAAGATAAACAAACAAAAAGTCTTTGTTTTGAAAAAAGGTTCACTGCAGTATCTTTATAATTACATATTTTGATGAACAATTAAATCCAATCAAATTAACAAAAATGACATCCTCATGCAACTTTTAGGAAGTTGCATAAAGTGAGACCACTTGTAAGTCCACCTAGCCACCTTCCTCAAAAAAAAAAAAATTTAGAAAGCCCACAGTAATTCCAGACTTGACTTCTCCTCCCCCCTCCCCTATACATATTTCTCCCTGCATTCTTCTGGCTAGTTCGTGTGTGTGTGTGTGTGTGTGTGTGTGTGTGTGTGTGTCAACATCAGAAACATGTCAACTCTTCCAGGAAAACTTTCCTTAATCCACAAACCAAGAAACATCTCTGTCATTGAATTATTTCACTGTAGTATCATTATGTATTTATATGTCTTTCATTCAACTAAAATTCTTCTTTTCTTAAACAAAAAAAAAAGCATCTTAATCAGCTCTATTTCTGTGCTAAACCTGGAACATAGTACGTGCTCAATAAATATTTATGGAATGAATGAACATATTACAGATATAAAAACTTACAGATCTTAGGATGTGGCTGGTGGTCACACAGAAGTAAATTTAATCTGAAAGTGTAAGTGGAAGTGGTGGATCTTAAATAGACCCACAACAGCTTGATGACTTTGATGTAGCCTGGTGGAAGGATACACAGAAAACTGTAGATAAGAGAGAAGGCATGACTCAAACCTCAGTACTTGCAAAGGAATTCCAGATGATGAGGATCATTTGCTGGGATGTAGTAGAGATCATGAACAGAGGTGCAAGTACAGAGAATAATATAAAAATAATTTAATAGGTTTGGTCCTCTTGGTCAAGATCTTGTCTCTGATCTAAACCTAGACCATGTAAGCTCTTACTAGGCACTACCATATTGTTATCACCAATGCCCTGTGTGTACTGCAGAACCGTTATCTCTCATATTAACTCTTCAGTGCCATGCAGGACTAAGCACTTATTGCCAAAAGCATGAAGAGACTCTTCTGAAAGGAGATGTAGCAGAAGGCTCTCAAGGGCCATCTCTTACCTGCTGGTTCTGATAGGCTGTAACTGTGGTGAACACAGTTTCAGGAAAGTTGAACGTTTTCACCCCATCCCCAACAGGAACAGGCTTAGTGGGTGAAAGGTCGCTGCTGAAGTCTTTGCGAATCACATGAACTCGAGGCTGGTATTTGTGCATAGAGTGCAGAATGATCTGAAATAAAAAGGGGAATTGTGCCAGGCTTGGCTTTAAAGAACCTACATTTGGCTCTCATGCAAATAAATCACTAAGTAGAAGCACTATAGAAAAAGCATAGATTGAAGGTGAGATGTACAGAAAGCTAGAAACCAGTATACTCGCCCAGGAAGGACTAAGTGATTGACTAGCATTACATGGAACCAAATAGCAGGACATCCTTACCATGGGTGGTAGATGTAATATGTTTGCTTTAAATGTAATGCTGAGTGACTACTCTAGTACTAATGGACAACACTTCACTAAAAGGTCTCAGAACCTCTGCCATGTGACAAGTTGTTCCCTCCAGCTTCAAATTTTCAGCATGTGTTCAAGCTGTCTTTTAAATTCTACATCCTATTATGCATTCATTATTAGATATGTGAACATTATTTTGTTACGTGAGAGGAAACAGTAGATATGGGTTTTCGCACCTTCAGAAAATTGTTGTTTCCTTGAAGGTGGAAGCAATGGTTTTAGCTTATTCAATTTTCCCATAGCACCCACTATGGGTCCTGCCTTCAGTTGAAATTCAGTATGTGTTTTACTGCCAAAGATAAATTAATAACATCACATGCTCTAATTATACCTGGAAAGTCTTAAGATTTAGTCTTCCCTATAAATTCATAAATTTCTTGACAAATTAGCTGAAATTGTCATTCACTTGTTTCTCTTGTTTTATTGCCTTGTGGGTTATTCGAATGCTGTGATATCTTTTACCACTGGTTAATTTGTCTTGTTTCTCCCTCCTGGACTGGATGGTAAGCCTCTGGAGTACAAGGACTTTATCTGATAAACACAACTTGATGCATAACAGATGTTTGCTAAATGTTACATTTGTAATAAATGGAATTTAACTGGAAAAAAAAACTATTTTTAAGCTTACTTACTTAAAATGACTTCAAGTGGCATAGAGATTCTTATTTCACCTATTCAAAAAAGGCTGTGGCTAAGCCAGCTCTAACGCAAACAGGGGAAGAGAGAAAGAAAGGGGAGATGGGATTCTTTAACTCACATGTCCTTGATCATCCAATTCGTTGTTGGTGAGCTTGAGTTTGTCGAAGCTGACCACCTGTCTCATCCAGGTGTCTCCAGAAGCTAGAGAATCAGGGTGTATATAAACTCTTGGGGGCACAGGGGAATCAGCATTGCCAGCCACCATCCACTTGGAGCTGTGATACACATATCTGAGATAAAGAGGAAGAGAGGGGAATTCAGAGACAGAGGCAGAGAAGGGACGGTGGCCCAGGAAACAAGTTGAGACGGGGAAGAGGAGAGAAAAACAAAGAGATGACATGAATGGAGAGGTGATGGGAAAGAAACAGAGAATCAAAGGAGGAAAAGAGAAGGGTGGATAACCAGGGAAATGAAATGGACAAAAAGATGGAGTGGGCGGGCAGAGAAATATTGTGGTTAATGATCAAATCTACAGCCCTCGCAAGGAAAACATTCTCACAGTCCTCTTTCTTTCTTCCCTCTCTCCATGCCATGCACCCCTGTGTGCACACAGGCATCCTGAACTCACGTGTCTAGCTATAGAAAAGGCATTTTACTGCAACCTTTCACCTTTAAAATGCAAACCATATAATCCCTTGGCCATTTGTTCAGGATTTTGTTCCTTATTAAAAACATCTTCCATATTGTCCTATAAAATGCAGCCATGTGCAGAGCCCTTCCAAGTCTCTCAATGGTTAACCATTTCCTTGCTAAGAATCTGGACTTTGAGGCATTTCTGTGGTGGGCCTTCGCCTCACTGCAGCCATCCCAGAAACAATACCAAATACCCCCAGTTCACATTGTCTTTGATGAATCCATTTTGAATAGCATCTTCTACATTATTTTCCCACAAAGTCACTGGAAACAGGACGTTGTTTGGTAGCAAAGGAAGTCAGTTTTCCTGACTCGGCCAATTCTCTCACAGTTCAGAAGAAATGTCTCCATGGATCTGGCACTTCCCTGCTTCTCAGTTCTAAAGGACCACATGGGACCTGGACCCTGAGAAATAGAGGCACTCAGTCCAAATCACAACTCCCAAAATCCTCTAAAATGAGCTGGAAGCATCTTTTCTCCTAAGTTTTGAAATCCAGACTGTGTCTCTCTCGGCCAGCTCTCTCCCTGCTTGCCATACTAGTCCTGGCCTTTTTCATCAACTGTTGCCTCCAAATTCATAGGTTTAGGGCCAAGTTCTCAGACTTTAGATATTTCAAAAATAAGTAATGATTTAATGATTTCAGTGAGATCTCAAGAGAACAAATAAGCCATAACTTTTTTTTTCTGGCAAGAACTATGTATAAGCCGTCCAAGATACATGAGGATTACGTTGCCTTTTAATCAGTTTGAGGGAAAATTACTTAACAAACTCACTTACAACCCATATCAATGAATAATAATTCTTCCTAAGTAGATATTCTGCTTAAAATTTTACCCAATTCTCCTATTCTTCCTCTCCATCATCTATGGGGTGATCCATCAAATAATCATTTTAATGTGCTTCATGGTTCCACCTCACCCTCCTCTCTCCAAAATAAATCACCTCCATTCATTTAGCATTTCACAAACCAAATTATTCAATATGCTAACCACTTTCAATGTTAGTTAAATTAATTTTGGACTTAAGATCCACTTGATTTTTGCTACCTTGTGGGACACTATATAATCCCATTCTGTCCAGGGACATGGGAAATCCCGGACCAAAATTAACACTTTCTTTCTTTTTTTTTTTTTTTTTTTGGGAGAGAGGCAAAATGGGGTCACCTGGCCTGGACCCAATAGAAAGATGGGCCCTCTTGTAGTGCAGAGACAGGAAAGCCTAGGCTTTCCAAAATTAACACTTTCACCTGGTTCTCTGACATATTCTCCATTCCTTGTTCCCTGTACAGTATGCATTGTTGAAATGTCCCCTCTAAGGAGTCTGAAGAACTGTCTTGAAATGCTGGTGATACCCACATTTCCACATCCCAGAGTTATTGTTACCTGTATCTTTTATTGTCCACAGGCACAATGTCCATTGCTATGTAGTACTGCTGGTGTGGATCGAGGCCAGTGATTTTCACTCTCATGGCAGGAAACATCCTCCTAGGAAAAAGAGTAAAGCAGAAAGCTCCAAAATCAGAGTGAGAGAGGTAGCAGGGGTAAATGCTTAAACAATGTATTCTTAATAGGTACTCTAAGCATATCAAATTCCAGTGTTCTCTAATTCTCAAAGTTGGCTAATTTTTTCCACTTTAGAAATTATCACTATGAAATATGCTGGAGACTTATGCTACTAAAATGGTATCTCTGCTTAACTTAAATTGATCTATTTGATGATTCATACTCTCCAAGGTTCATATCACACCCTGTTTTGTATTTTTAGTTAATATTTCTCATGATATATAGGTAGGCCTAGACATGTGTGTGCATGTATGTAGCCATGCATACATTTCCTGTTAACTATAATCTTTTTAAAGGTAAGTATAGCAACTTACACTCTTCTTACAATCCAAAGAGCTTTTCGGTTTATTGCAAGTGATCATAAAATATCTTCAACTGAGTTTATTTAAAAATAACCTCTCTAAAAATATTCTCTCAAGAAAAAAAAAAAAAGGAAGGTGCTACCAGTCTCCAAACAAATAGCCACCAAGATTTTTAATGCATAAAACTGTAGAACATTTTCTGCAAGTTCTCAGGCTGTCAACGTGTGTGTCAGAGGAAGGACCCTGTGGAATTGGGAGTAAATACCAAATGAATGCTAGTGGCCTCTGGGAAATACCTTGTTTCTACCACAATGGCTTGTTAAACTTGCCAAAGCAAGTGAGGTCAGGATATAGCACTTTACAACTTCTCTCATAATTGAAGAGAGGAGGAGACAGAGCAGCCCAAAAGAGGTATTGAGTTTCAACAAGTCTAGAATAAAGTTCATCATTCTACTTTAACCATAAGAAAGAAGAAAAACATTAAGTTCAAACTCTTTTGTATCAAGCCAGACATAAAAAGTCCTCAGTTCAAAAATTTGGATTGCTCTGAATGTGCTCTAGGCTACTTGTATACAAAATGCTGCATTAAGCTTAACCATCTGGGGCTAGTTAGTTGAGCTGGGCAGAGCACAGTGCTAATGAGGTCAAGGTCACAGGCTTGATCCACATATGGCCTAATTGGCTTTGCTCCATTTCACGGCCATAGAGCATACCCTGACCTCAGACAGCCATCTTGCAAATATGTACTGGCTGGTCACAAGAGAGTCTCTCTGTGCTAGTTACACACTCACTACTCATCCAGGGAAAGCAACCCAAAGGGCTAACATCCCCTGGCAACAGGTCAGTAACATTAAAATCATATCTGAGGGAAAGCACAAGAGGGATCACAGTCCTTTAATAGAGATGGTGGTTAATTCTTAAATAGTTAAAAATTAATACATAACTATTTCATCTTTCTCCACCGTATTACTCTTCAGAAGCTTCTGTGAGTATATCATTTAAAATTTTCTCCCCCTACCATCACAGTTTTCATTTAAAAGCCTCATGCTTTTGTCTTATGGTAGGCTAATTAAATCTGATGATGGAATACTCCTATTGACTAAATCTAACATTCACTATAGGTTAGACACTTTAATTCTCATTAATTCTTTCCAAAAATTTGGGAACCTTGATCTACACATTTAAATACAGATCAGTAATTCCCTTTTTCATAACATTGATTTATAGCTTTCCTGTATATGTAAATGTTTGAAGGGCATCTTGCCAGAGATGGGGCAAACATCCTCTCACTTACTACCTGAGATAAGAAAATATGGTTCTCCCCAGTCACCTACAGAGGCTGTATTACATGAATGAGACAGAATTCTTTTCTTCATAACTTTACAAAAAACAGGGTTAGGTGTTTTTAATTCAATATCTGTTTTGTCTGGAACAGTTATATGACCTTGAAAGGAGAAGCTATCCATCTCTTTCCAGGACCCAGCTTCTAAAGTGAATGAACAATGTGACTTTGGATAAGTCATTTAACTCCATCACCTATAAAGCAAATGAAATAGACTACATATTCTTCTACAGTACCCTCCTACTTTAAAATTCTGTGACTACCTTTGAATTCTGATCTTAAAAACTTTGCAAGCATTTTTTTTTCTTTTTGTCAGCATTTTAGCATAGACTATCAAGTGAAGTCACAACATTCTACAGAAAAAATCTTTCATGTTTTACAAAAAGAGGTATGTTTGGTTTTAATTTTATGGCTAAATTTAGGAGGCCAGTTCTTTTGTCTTCTAAACCCATTCATCCTTGCAAGCACCTCTGTCCATGGTGCTGATTATGCAGGTTGGGTTGGTATACTCAAAGATTGAGGGCTCTGTAGATTTCAGTAGTTCTGAATCAACAGGATTACATTTTGGGGGTTGGGGAGAGGTAAATGGTGACTAATATCTAAAAGGAAAGAAAGTCATATATAACTAACATAACTAAGAAGATGGAGATTGGAATTAAAACGGAAAAGGGTACTGACAATACTGTGTAGGAAGAAAAATGAGTGAGAAGCAAGAAATCAACCAGGAGAATGAGGAGGAATAAAGAAAATTCACAGAAGAGAAAGTCTTATTTGTATATTTCTGAGTTACTTCAGAATTTTCTGAGAAGAATGATAGTAACAGCAGTTGAAGCAACTGAATACAGAACTAATTGACGTAGTTTCTAAACCTAAACAAAGGGTTTCAGTTATTACTAAAGAACAAACCGTATGTCTGTCTTAAGGTATACGTAGATTTATCCAGAAATTAAGGTGGATTTGTGAAATCAGAGATGTGGAAATGAAAATACTGCAGAAGAAATTACAAAATGAGTCACAAGAGGGTTGTCAAGGAGTTGCTCGAATGAACTAAATTCACTGAAGCACAAGGAATAAGGGAGTGATACCAGGAACAAACATGACTGGAATACATAGACCCAAGAGTAATAAAGTAAAAACCCAAAATGAAACTGGAAAATCTTATAGGCAACTGTAATATTTCTCCTTTCTCCAAACCAACTCTTCTACTAAAAACAAAACAAACAAAAAGATTCCTTGAGTTACTGTTTTTTTCCCAAGCCTTAACACCCCAAAATGTGGGACAGAAGTACACTGAGACCCAAGCAACAAAAAAGAGATGATACTGAACATAATTATCTAGCCCAGCTGCTGCCCCTGGGAAGTCTTTAGTGGTTTTATTCACTACTGAGAGAAGGAACAGAGTTCCAGAAGAGAAAGAAAATAAACAAAATTTCAGGTTCATTTTGACTTCATGTTTCTGTCAGTTCTTATTGTATTGGGAGGTTTCCTTATATGCACATAGATAAAGTATACTCAATCAAAATATCATTTTACTTTAAATGGCTATGTTCATGAAAACAGCTCATGATCAGTAAGATGGGATTTTTGTTCCCCATGACATGTGAGATTATGTACAATGGCTTTGAAAATACAAAAGTAGCATAATTGTTTTGCTTAATTTCAGTGAACTATTTTTATATGCTGAAATGGTTAGTCCAAATTTATTTATTTATTTATTTATTTATTTTTATTTTCGAGACAGAGTCTCACTCTGTCACCCAAGTTGGAGTGCAGTGGCGTGATCTCAGCTCACTGCAACCTCTACCTTTTGGCTTCAAGCTATTCTCCTGCCTCAGCCTCCCAAGTAGCTGGGATTACGGCCACATGCCACCAAGCCTGGCTAATTTTTGTATTTTTAGTATTTTGTAATTTTTGTAGTTTTGTATTTTGGCCAGGCTGGTCTCGAACTCCTGACCTCAAGTAATCCACCTTCCTCGGCCTCCCAAATTGCTGGGATTACAGGTGTGAGCCACCACGCCCAACCCAAATTTAATTGCATCTAAGTCGTTTCATTTTGAATCCAAGAGGCAATAACTACAGCCATTTCTTAACAGTTCAGAATTGAGACCACTGCTTTAAAGCCACTTAGATTTATGCAGAATTCTGGAGCTGCCTCCTAGTACCCACGTCCCTCGGCCAAGCTAACCAATGTCTTTCATCCTCTGCATCCTAATCCATGTATGGAATGATCGTGTCCAACCTCATGGGATTCCTGTAAACTTTCAAAGACATATGTTGAGTGTTCAGCATAAAATAGATACTTAACTATGGAGAGCTGAAACATATCAATAAAGGAGTAGCTTAACTAAAAGTGTCTATTTTAAGAGAAATTGTGTTTTTAAAACTTTGTAATCCTAGAAAAGCAGTTTTGCAAGAAATTCCATAGGTTACTATTAAAGTTGTGTAATAATTTCAAGTCAGTGATGAAACACAATGGACCATCAACAGGGCTTAGAATATGCAACAGGCCAATTCTTTTAAAAAATTATTATTGTTGCTTTAAATACTTTAGAAGATGCAAGTTGTTATTTGGGAAGCAAACTTCTTTTTTTTTTTTTTTTTTGAGGTGGGGTCTTGCTCTGTCGCCAGGCTGGAGTACAGTGGCGCGATCTCGGCTCCCTGCAACCTCTGCCTCCTGGGTTCAACCGATTCTTCCGCCTCAGCCTCCTGAGTAGCTGGGACTACAGGTGCGCGCCACCACGCCCAGCTAATTTTTTGTTTTTAGTAGAGACAGGGTTTCACCGTGTTGGCCAGGAGGGTGTCGATCTCTTGACCTCGTGATCCGCCCACCTCGGACTCCCACAGTGCTGGGATGACAGGCGTGACCACCGCGCCCGGCCGGAAGTACTTAACGGTAAAGTAAACACTTCCTTTGCAAATATACATACTGGCTGTTAAGACACCATGGATTTCTAGTACAGCTGAAATATACTTGTAGGTAGAAAATGTTGTGATTTACATGATTTATATTTGATTGGCCCTTGGAGGAAAATAACACAATCACAGCAAACACAACAGAGCCGCTTTACCAAGATGTCCAAATGCAAAAAAGTGAGTGCAAGCCGCTTTGGTTTCATTGACGCCATCACACATAGATAAGAATGGGAGAATGTAGTGGTTCCTACTTCTGCAGAGCCTTTGCATCTGCCCGCTCACAGGAATTTGTCCTTACCTGCCTGCTTTGGTGATAATCATTTCAGTTCCAATGTCGTGGAACCGCTTCCAGAGGTCAGCACATTGAAGCTCTACTTGAATCTCCGCCATGTTAGCCATGGCAGGCACAGGGCCTGCAGCGCCGGAGGCCAGGTCAGCGTGAGCGCTGAAGGGGCAGGAAGTCCGCTCGGTGAGCGCCTCCGAGTCTGAACCAGTGCTCTGCTCGGAATCTGCAAAATAAACAATCAAGCCTTCGGTGAGACACTGCTGAGCTCGCCTCACCCCGGCCCGAAAACATGGGGGCGGGGAATGCAGTGAAGTGGGGAGAAGTGAACAAAAGGAGCCTTCGAGCTGGGAAGCTCCAGAGCACAGCACTCGGCTATTTTATTATTTTTTATGGTTTGTTTTTGTGATTTATGACCTTCTTTCAGGTTTCGCGTTTCCAACATGACATCTGGCATTTTAGTAAGTTTTAGCAACAGCTGAAGAAAACTGGTCCACAACAGGCAATATCAATAGTACTAATGTCACCATGTGGAAGGGAATGAGGCCAAACTGGGGTAACAAAATAAATGCCAAATTAAGCTAAAATAATTATAGATTATAGGTCCAAACCTAGATTAGACTACTTCATTTGTGTGAATAAAGATTCAGTGCTAACAATATGTTCTTCAGTTCCATACCATTCAGCATGGCTGCCTGTCAGTTATTTTTAAACACAGAAATTTTTCCTCTACTTACATAAGTCATGGCCATCAAAAGTAATGAAAAGCTGCTTGGGATCTTTAGAAGTATTTTGTCATATATTTGAGTAAATGGTTTTTCCTAAGAGTCTAATCAGGCCACTTCGGATGGGAAAAAAACCTCTGTTGTGAGGCGAGGATGTAAGCATATGGAAAAAGTTACCCAAAAAGGCAGTTGAAACAAAGGGAATAAATGAGTTCAGGAGACACCTTGATTGGTTTCTGAAGTATGGGCAGAGGGGAGGGGTGATCCAAACAGGAAGGTGGGATTGAGAGCAACCAAATAAAAAGCTGGCGTGCTGGGCCAGATGGTCCTTTCCTGTGTCTTCCGTACTCGTGAAGAGAAGTGGGGCTGGGGGCAGGGGAAGCCGACTGATGGACAAGGCTAGGGCCAGGTTTAACAGGGAAGATTTTCTGGAATTTTAAACATTTACCTTTAGGAGCTTCATGCCAAGAATTGTGCGTCCTAAAATTTTTCAAATTCAGATAATCTAGAATAATCTCCTTAGGTCAAATGATACTGCAGGTCAAGCCTAAGAATCCATTTCTCTAACCTAGCCTTAACATCCAGAATTCTGATTGCTTTCCTTGGAGATAAATATATACATGAGTAAAGGCTGGAAACAAGTGTTTTATTCTGGCAAGTGACTTTTCATTGCTGTCAAGGGTCAGAGCTTCGTGAGCATCAGTCCTTGGCACTAGTAAGACGGAAAAAGAATGAGACAGAATGCCAAGTCACCTTGCTGCCAACCTCACTCACCTGCAGCAGGTTTGCAGCCCTGTGAACAATACATCCCATGTTTCCTTCACTTTTCTTTCCTTTGGTCACTGACTTTTTTCTCTTGCAACCCCAGGCAGCATCTCTGGCAAGAATATCTAACAACTGTTTCAAAGCCACAGAAAACAAAGCGCCCCCAGGGGAAAAAGTGTCATTTCTCTGCGTCTTCCCAATTCCTCACCTGTCACTTGTGAAGATACTCGGGTGCTGAAGAATCGAACCAAACTTCTAAATAAAGGGCAGGTTTCTGACCAAAAACTTCAGTTTACACATTATCACTACTTCAGTCACTATTTTCATTTCCCCTCCCCCTCCGCATTCCGCCTCCCCAAATAAAACAGCTATAAAGTTTTATAACTAGGTTTTACATGTCTAAGCACATAATTTTATACCTAGGACTAAGCAGCAGCTATTTTTTGTCTCCTCCAAGCACTGAAAAGTAGAAGTACTTATCTAAGATGAGAGTTGTTGCTGAGTAACAAATCTATATCCTAGCCTGATTCTATATGCCTTTCAGTAACAGAGTCATTATATCATCACACACTCAGTCAAATGCACTAATTCATGTCCCCTGAGACATGGATTCCCAAATCCTACTTTGTTTCTGGAATATTCTAAGAGCTCCTCACTTACCAGGATGTTGTAAATTTTTCAAAAAACTCCTCAAAACAAGATTTCTAAAATATATTATTGTCCTGCCTTTGGAAGCAAAGAGTTATGAAATCCACCATAAAGTGCTACAATTACAAAAAATTGGAAACAGACACCCTAAGTAGGATCCAGCAGAAATTTTGGACATATGATTTCTCCAACGTATGTTTAGGAAGAGGAAAAGGGAAGGAAAGGTATCACTACACTAAGGGATGAATATTTAATGGTAGCTAAATTGAGGTTGAGATTGGAATTGGGACTGTGGCTGTAGAATTATGAAATAAGTGACTGTACCCTTAACTCACTATGTCATCTGGAACAAAACAGGGACTCAAAATGTAACATCAAATGGATTAGTGAATAACCTTAGACAAGCCATTTAACCACAGGGGCCTGTGTCCTCAATGTGCAAGGAGAAAGAATGAACTTAAGGATTCTACCTCTAATGACCTGAATGTAAGAATCCTCCCCAGGGCAAGTGCTAATCCAGGTAACCTCAATTAGAAGCATCAAATTCAAAACCCTTTGAACAAGACAAGTTAAATAAGGAAAAAGACGGGGGGCTCAGATTCACATTACCATAGGAGTTAAATAATTGAGTGGGTATTCTATAAGAGTTTATAGTTTCAATCAAATCAATCAATAAGCACCTATCAGCATATGGCCTTAGATGAAGTACCATGCAGATAATTAGAAACAGAATCCAAGACCTTAAGAAGTTTCCCAGCGAGTGTTGATTAATTATGTGTTTACTGAGTGCTTACTATGTGCCCAGCACCGTGCTAGATTCTGGGAAATAACAAAGTACATAATGGGACCCCTCTTTAAGTGCAGTACAGTGGAGACTAGGAGCATTCAAAAATAATCAGAGAGCAACACAAATAATTGCCACACAGTTTTCCACACCATTGCATACTGTCTCGGATGACTGTTAAAAGTCCAGAAGTGAAAGAGATCTAAGGTGGCTAGAACACTCCTGGGGAACCCATAGTTACTAGAAAAGAGATGGACAAGTCTATGGAGGCATAGGCAGTATTTGTCCGTGAAGAGAATTTTCAAACACAGTTATTTATTTACCTGGAAATACCCTGAACTTCTAGATTTTCACTCTCTTACAAAATAGGATCCAGTGACTTTTATATACAGAATATAGGCAACAGCCCACATGTGCAATAACATGAATGCACCGTGCAATCTTCTATTCTCAATTATTTCTTAAATATTATAATCTTGAAATAAAATTTCTGTTATTTTTATATAGGTTTTTTTTTTAAGCTTCTAGAACAGTTAGGAGCACCTGCGAGGTAAGCTACCCTACAACACCCTTAAAACAGTAATATCAGAGTCAAGATTAACACTCTAGGTAAAAATAAAATTTAATCCTTTGTAAAATACATTTTTAAATCATAGTTATAGAAAATATTTTGGCTCACCAGATGAAAATTTTTAGCTATTAATTATGATGTATAATCAAGTTATCTAAGTCATGAAAGAAACACATAGCTGGTTATTTTAATCAAATCGGATCATCCATTTAGATATATAATCAGTCAGTCCCTTAAAGATCAAAAAAAACACCTCTGTGTGTTCAAGTTCATTTATTCTTGGCAATTTGTGACTTTCTGTCTTCAAAAAATAACCGTTAGGAACTCACATTAATGATGCAGGAGGATTTCTTAGCTATCAGATACTGTCAGAATAGTATTTCAACAGAAGTACTTTAAGTAAATCAGGAACATAAAACGTTACACATAACCAAGGCATCTAAAGGAGAAAACTTAAGTAACCTGTGCTGAGCCAGTTACAAGTCACTGGCGAACATAGTGTGACTCACAGGGCCAAAGCAACATATCTATTCTCATCCCCCAAAAAAATCCTTTAAAAAGATTTTAACCATAATTTTATTTTCTATCTCTGACCTATTTCACTTTCATAAAATGAATACTGTAATACTAAGTTCCTACAGAAAGTTGAGTTTAGCTTAGAGTAAGTCCAATTCTCAGACTAGAAATAATAATAAAAGAATTTCTTAATTTATATTTCACATATTAACTAATATTGTCTTCCCATTGATAAGGTAGACATAGCATGTATTTTTATGTCTATTTTGTGGATAAGGACATTGAAACAAGAGGAATTGAAAACTAGCACATACTGAAATGTAGGTCTTCTGCCTCCCGATCCAATGGTCAGGTCTCCCCAAAAGCATACTAGGTTCAAACCAGCCAAAATAGCTGGCAATTCTGCAACACCCCTTAACTATTTGAACCATCCTCACAACTAAAGTGGCCTAAATATGTTTGATCCTGGCCAAGTCACATGAGTATTCTGGTCCCCAATTTCTTTAATCTTTATAGCACACCACATGCACATTTAACTAGAAGTGCTGTAAAGTCCCTTTTAACTCAAATGTTTAATGGACGGATTAGTAGTACAGCTTAGAGACCACCAAGTCTAACAAAAGCAAACCAACTACAATAAATTTATTTGGTTATCATACACAGAAAATGCCTAAATTGCATACACTTTTATTCTAATAAAAACTTAATATCAAAATTAAACATTCCCAAAGCATATTTTACAGTCTGGCATCTCCACTTAACAGTTAATTTCGAGGAGTTATTCATTACGACAGTAAACAAAGCACATTTACCCCTGTGGCTCTGCTGCTGATCAGCAGTGGGATCTTTAAGTTTCTTTTATTTACTTGGTCTCAGGTTCCTTATCTTTACTATGGGGTGATACTAAGGTATCTTTCTGTTCAGAAAAAAAGTTACATCTTTATGATAAAGCATAATGTAAAGGTGCTATTGATAATACTATTGACTTTGGACAATGAGATGAATATAAACTCACAAGAACTATCACAAAGTGTTAATGGTTAACATTATAACTGAGCTCTTACTATTTGTCAGGCACTCTGCCAAGGCTGTACATGTATAACATCACAGAGTTGTTATTATTACTATCTCCATTTTATAAATTATTGATGCCAGAGACCAGATTACATCCATTCTACTACCTAAGGATTTCTGGCACACAAGATTGCCTTTAATTCCATTTTTATGTCACCAGATATTTCTGCTTTGCCTTGACTAGGTTACATGCTAATGGACCAAGACAAATAAAACAGGTTCTTACTCTGAAGGAGCTCACAATCTGGTAGAAAGGACAAAGAAACTGTGAAAGAAGGCTGACTGTGATATGTACTCCAACAGAGATAGGGGCAAAGTGTTAAGGAGCTTTGAAGAGGAAGCAAGTCAATGATAAGAGGACTGAGAGAACTTTCTGAGGTAATATTTGAATATGGTCTTGAAACAGAATTTCAAAATGAACAAATAATAAAACGATAGGTAAAGGATTTCATGTAGTAGGAATAACAGTGATTAAGGATTTGGAGTTTTAGAGAATTACAAACAAACTGGTATGTCAGAGTTTAGATTATGTAAAGAGAGAGGGAATGTAAGATAAATGATGAAGGTGGAAGGCCAGGTTCAACTCCACTAAATGACTACATATTGAACATTTACTATGTGCTAGTCACTCTTCTCTTGGGACATCAGGGAACAAATAAAAATTTATGGCCGAGGATCTTGGGTGTCAGAATATGGAGTTTAGACTTTATCATCGTCATACTAAAGTTTTCTTTCACATGCAGGTAATGATAGTTCTGTCTTATATTCAGAATATGAATTCCATAAGTCAGTTCAATGCTTTGCCACATGTCTTGTATGAATGATGCAAGAAAAGCTGGTTTCAATGTGAAATGTATAAGATGACTGTGAAGTCAATTTAGAGACGTAGAATGTTCTGAGACTAGATGCACAGTGCCACTTCTGTAAGACTGGACCTCAGCTGTCATATTTTCCCCAAGGAAGAAAATAGTTTGAAACAATTAAAAGAGAAAAACACAACCCAGATGATAGGCAATCCATCTTATTTTCTTTTCTGTCAAATACTGGTACACAACCACATTGAACGGTGTTTCCCACTTCTTGATCTAGTTCATCAATCCCCAAATCTCTACAACCAAAACTCTCATGACCATCTCCTAGCTCCCATTCACAGAAGGGTGATATTACAATCTTAAAACCCAGGCAGCCTTCTCTGCACTAGGAGCACATAAGTTCCTATTTCCAGAGGACCTCTGCAGTGGAAATTGGTTGTGGGCTATCAGATTTTATCCGGTAGCTTAGAGAAAGCTGGTGACGTTAACTTTTCATAGAGTAACTCTAAATATGACAGAAGCGGAGCATTTGGCACTGACCTGAGTACGGACTGAGCTCAAATTTGATACCCCGTCCAGAGCTTCAGGGGAATGAATTATAACCCGGGTTGGATTAAACTAAAATTATGATGATAGCAAACACTCAAATGAGCCTGTTTGATGGCTTTAGTAATGGAATGGAGTCCCTGAGCTCTCCATGCCCTCCAAGTTCTATTTGGGAAAAGGGAGTAACCTGAAGCCTACAATTCCCATGCCAATAACCCAATTAAGGAGACTAAGGGCACATCACATCTTACCAGCTGTCTACAGCACTCCCCACCTAACAAGCAGCACCTCTCTCAGTGATACGTGAAACCATAGCAAGAACCCAAAGTCATCCCTGAGATCAAAGCCTTTGAGAGAGTCTTTGCAAAGAAGTGGCGGTAGTAATTTTTATATCTATTTCTAGTTAAGTAGACAAAGGCTCAATGTCATTAAAGGTTCAACCTCTGTTTTAATTTACTTGAAAAACCTTCAGATTGCTTTCCACAGTGACTGGACTAATTTGCATTCCCACCAACAGTGTACAAGTATTTCCTTTTCTCCACAGCCTTGCTAGCATTTGTTGTTGTTGTTTTCTGTTTTCAATAATAGCCATTCTGACTGGTGTGAGATAGTACCTCACTGGGATTTTGATTTGCATTTCTCTGTTGATTAGTGATGCTCAGGATTTTTTTCCCATGTTTGTTTGGCCACTTGTGTGTCTTCTTTTGAGAACTGTCGGTTCATGTCTTTTGCCCATTTTTAATGGGGTTGTTTTTTGCTTATTGATTTAAGTTCCCTGTAGATTCTGTATATTAGGCATTTAACCAAAAACACACATGCATTTGTATGTTCATTGCTGCACTATTCAAAATAGCAAAGACATGGAATCAACCCAGGTGTCCATCAATAATAGACTAGATAAAGAAAATGTGGTACATATACATGATGGCATACTATGCAACCATGAAAAAGAACGAAATCATGTCCTTTGCAGCAACATGGAGGCAGTTGGAGGCCATAATCCTAAGTGAATTAACAGGAGCAGGGCAGGCATAGTGGGTCATGCCTATAATCTTAGCACTTTGGAAAGCTGATGAAGGCAAATGGCCTGAGCTCAGGAGTTTGAGACCAGCCTGGGCAACATAGCAAAGCCCTATCCCTACTAAAAACCCAAAAATTAGCTAGGCCTGGTGGCACATGCCTGTAGTCCCAACTACTTGGAAGACTGAGATGGGAGGGTCACCTGACCCTGGGGAGGTGGAGGCTGCAGTGAGCTGTGATGACACCACTGCACTCCAGTCTGGGCAAAAGAATGAGATTTCATCTTAAAAAACAAAAACAAAAACAAAAAACCCACAGGAACAGAAAACCCAGTATCTCATGTTCTTTTATAAGTGAGAGCTAAACATTTAGCACACATGGACATAGATATGGAAACAACAGACACTGAAGACTACTAGACGGTGGAAGAAGGGGCATGGGTTGAAAAAATACCTATAGGGTACTGGGCTCACAACCTGAGTGATAGGATTCGCACCCTAAACCTCAGCATCACGCAATATTCCCATGTAGCAAACCTTCACAGGTACCCCCTAGATCTAAAATAAAAGTTAAAACATTTTAAAGTTGAAATTTCAAATAAAAGATGAATTTACAAAAAAAACTTTGCTTTAGCCTAGAACAATATGCAAAAGTTTCAACCTCCAGTGCTCCAGCATGTTTTGAAGCTGGAAACGAAAAAAAAAGAAGAGAAATAGCAAGCAAGTACTATATTAGGCACTTTATATACATTATTATCTCATGCAATTTTCACAGAAACCTTTAAAGTAGGCATCACTGCTGCCATTTTATATATATGAGAAAAGTGAGGCAAGGCATGAATAAAAGGCTTATCTCACATTATATAACTGGGAGGTGTCAGAGTGGTAATTGAATTAATCTGACACTAGAGTTGATGCTTTTCTCACTATATTCTGTTGCCCACTTTTCAGAACTAGAACTACAGAGCTGTGCACGTCCTACTCTGAGCTCAGAAATGCAGAGTGAATGCTCAGGCTGCTCAATTAGAAGTTAATGCCGTGGAAATTAAAACTGTCAGTGTTTTGAGAAAGGAAAATTCAAACGAAGGTCTGACGGAAATTTTCCTCTCTCAGTACCGGGGAAGTTATATTCAGGAATATTTTAGGTCTCTTCATCAACTTCTCATTATTTAGTAAGTAAGTACAAGTATAAAAGTCCTCTTTTGCTATATTTCACTTCCTATCCCCAATCCAACCTAGGAAAAAGATCCAAACGTGACAGACACTGAAAATCACTTTCAATGTCAAATTACTCTTTTGCTTTAGCCTAGACCAATAAGCAAAACATTAGAAGGTACTTGGAAGATGTTTGGGCTTTGAGAAATTTTTAATGGAAGCATTGAAAGACAGGACAAGGCAGCTGAAGCAAGTTCTACTTGTGCAGAATTTGGTTTATTCAGGCTTAACTCGGGTCAGAGTGCAGGACTCAAAAGTTTCCGATGGTCCTAAGTGGGTATCTATGCTTGAAGAGAATTCATCTGATAATAATGTGTATGAAAGCACTTCATAAACAGTAAAGTATCAAATTAACATATAAGATTCTATGCCAATGACCAAGCATATCAGAAAGACAAAGAAAAAAAATAAATAACAAATATGGGTCTTGAATTTTCTAAAACAGTCCTAATTTCAAATATTTTATCTTATTCTTCCCACAAAATTAATATTTATGAGACCAATTTTTGGTTTAGAAAATATTCCTGATGAATACACAGACAATGCATAAATGGAATAATCCAAAATTAGCCACAAGCCACATGGAAATGTTCAACCTAAGTATCTCTTGCACCAGAGGTCCTTCAAAATTTCCTTCTGATAACTGAGTTGTCTTCAAGATTTACCAGTCAATTTCAGGTGAGCAGCTGTCAGCACGGGCCCCTTCCGAAGTCTCTTGGCATTCTTCCTGGGTGAAGCGGTACATTAACTCACCCTCAAGGCAGTTTGCTCTTTCCAACCACTACTTTCAACCTCCCACCACCACCTCCGTCACCCGCCACTGTCATAGCACCATTGTATATCTGCCATTGTGGTCTTTTAATTTCTGTGATGTGAAAAGTGGGCCTTTCTCCAAAGGCCCTACAAGCATTTGCTTTATACCTTGTTAGAATGTTCCCACTGAGCACCAATAAATAACTAAATTCATGCTGATGTGCTAAAGGGGAAGAACAAAGCAGCCGATTTCTAAACAATGTAATTTAACTATGACTGCTGGAGAGAATGCTCCTGGAGGTGGCAGTTTCAAAGATGTAAGTAGGTTAGACATTTGAGTACAGCCAGGAATGCCCTTCAAATGATCCCAGGAGACCACCAACTGTACCAAGTCTAAAATCTACCTGACCCACCATGCAAACACAGAAAACCACCCTGTTCAGTAGGTATAACATGGCTGACAACAATGTAACAACCTCTCCAGTAATCTAAATTCATCCATTCAATCAATCATTCATTTGTTCAGCAAATAATATTCATTTTCTAGCTATGAATGGGCCTGGCTATGTGCTAGGTGTTATTAGGGGCACAGAATTGAATAAGAGATGATCCATGTCCTCAGGAACTTATACAATCATTTAGGAAGAGAAGATAGGTCCATAAATAAGTTTAACGAAAATATCATAGTCAAAATCCACCACAGCACACAGCATACTGGCCTTAGGATCCAAATCTCTCCTCTTTACAACCATCTAACCTTAAGTAAGTCGCCTAACTTCTTAAGCCTTAGTTTTATCATTTGTAAAATGAGGATATTATTCATATCTACCTTGTGAAACTTCTATGAACGATTAACAAGGTGCATGTGTATGTGGATTTGCATTAATACTTTATCAACAAAAAAGATCCAGACATATGAATGCTAATTTTCAGGTACTATTATCTAAGAAAGATAGCAACCAAATTCTATGGGAGTTTAGACATGAAAGAAAATCTCTCTCAGCCCAGGGATATTTTCTGGGCCTAATTAAGATATGTCTGTGAGATGTGAAGGCAGAAATGGGGAAGGAGAAGGATCTTCCAGGAAAAGAGAATTTTGTGGTAGAGGGATGGCAATAAAATCTACCAAACGTATTTAGAGAGCAGCAATCTATATAATCCCGACCACATCAGTGTTATTCCTCTTGTGTCCTCAGCACCTGGATAAGTGTCTGGAACCTATTATGCACTCAATAAAATGTTTTTGTTGAATGAATTAATGAATGAAATGCTGTAGGTTTAGCAAAGTAAGAGAAGAAGATATAGTCAGAGAAGAGCTGGGCGGGTAGGCTGGAGCCAAATGCAGAATCTTGACTGCTATTCTTCTCATCTTCTTCCAGGAGACAAACATATCCCTAGTAATGAGGTGTCTTAATTGCATGACATGTTCCCAGTGAAATCCCTATTAAAGCCCAGGGTCACCTCCTGACATCATAACCTGAACTACTGGAATCCTACCAGCTTTTCCTTGCATGACTGTGAGCTGTGTCAAACTGATTGGCAAGGTCTGACCCGAAATCTTTCAGGGGTTTCAACTGAGTTCAAAGGGTTCAGTCACTTCTGTGAGTAGCCGTCAGTCAAACACCTAGAAGATACTCAGATACTAACTCTTCTACACATTAACTTAAGAAGAGAAGGTGCTTACAGTTATGAGGATAAAATGGGGAAAGAATCAAGTTCTTCTACAAATGCTAGAGCTAGTAATGCTAAGGGAGAGAGTGAGGCAGAGATAGCCTCCTACTTCAGGAACAGAATGACTGCTGTGCCCGCCAGCTCCCCTACACCTCCATGTTCACTGCTGTCTACAGTGAAGTGGGGTTTCCAGAGTTGCTGAGACATAAGGGAAAATATCACAAACATTCTTTAGAATTCCACAGACCCAGATGTATGACTGGGCAAGATGCTTAACCTTTCTGAGCCAATTTCTTCATCTAAAATGGAGATAGTGGATACCATGCGTCTCGGTGAAGCCCTTGGCACACAGTGGGAATATACTTAATATAATTCTTTCCACGATTTGGAACAGGGAATGGCCATAAAGATTAGGTCTTTTCCCAGTCACTTCCCTGTCCATATCTGAGAGGCAGAAAGAAGGCTTTCAAATGAAGAAATGAAACTCTCACTAAAGAAAATGTAAAATGTAGAGTAGGAAAAGGTCACGTGATGAAAATATTTCAGGTCCTAGAGCAAAACTATCAAAATTGAATGCTGTAGGAGAAATGGTGAACAGGTAGAAAGAAGGAAAGGCAGAAGAAGCAATGAAAATGCCATGTAAGAAAGCCTGTTTTCATGAGGGTCTGCTTGAGTGATGCTCTCCTGGTCCACAATGGCTGGCACACTATCTGAGAAGGAAAGTGATAAGATCTAAACGAAGAGAGAAAAGGGTAGACCACTAAGACAAGAGGTATATTGGGTTTTTCAGTAAGGAAAATGGCCACAGAGCAGAGTCTCACCCTGAACAGAGAAGCAGAGAGAGCAATCGAGGCTGAAGAAGCTGCCCAAAGGCACTGTTCCATGAGAGGTAGAAAGGACGGAGCAGAGCTGGGAAGCTGCAGGGAGCCCTGCCTGCAGATGGACAGCCTTGTCAGAAACACCCACCTGGCTCCAGATAAGAAAAATGCACTGGGGAGGCGGAAAAAATCTAGTACCTAGGTGAGACTCCCAGGGAGCATGAGCAGGAGATCTGAAAGGTAGGCGTTTTAACCCTATTTTGAGACTTAGACAGGGGAGCATGCCCAATGCCACTCACCCAGAAGTATTAGAGGGAAGAAATGGCCCCAAGTCTTTCCCATTTCAAAACTTAGCCTCATCCACCATCCCACACCACCTTCAGAAACCCTAAAATCAAATGCTTTAATGGCAGAAAAGAGTTCACTTTGGGGGCTCAGGACACTTACTGAGAGTAAAATCATTGAATGTCTTTCTATTTCCAATTCACCAAACCCAGATTAAGATGATTGCAAAACTTAGAATCCTACCCTCACATCCCAAGTCCCCAGACCCTCCAGGAAAAGCCTTCCTCCCAAGTCTCTCCTTTCTTTTTCCTCTACAGCTCTTCCCGGAAGGGAAGGAGTTATCAAAGGATGCTAACCCCGGTGTGAATTTTTTATGATGGCCAAGAAAAGAGGGTGGGGTGAGGCAAGGAATTGCCTTACACTGTCATCTGTGTAGAAGGCTGATTTGGGAATCCCAAAGTGAACATGTTATTCTTAACTCCATTCCCGGCTCCTTGAGTCATTCTGACCACGTCACCTAATTCCACGCATTCCATGGTCAACACCTTGGCTACAGCAAGCCTCTGATTTTCCCCAGGCCTACCTACCTTGAAGGGTCAGGGTCACCCTTGAAGAGACAATGTCCTTCAAGTGTGTCAGCAATTCAGAAACTGACAGCTTCCAAAATAGCTGGTGCGTTGCTGAGTGTCTGTTGCCTTCTGAAAGCGTGGTAGTGTCACCGAGGCAGCAGGATTCCCTTGCCAAAGTTGCTCCTGCCTCCTTCCAAGACTCTGCTCTGCCTCTCCCTGTCCCTGCCCAGGAAGACTTTGAGCCCAGGGGCCATGGCATTTAAGCACTGTCAGAGTTCCCACTGCAATTCCCACCGTGGTGCCAGGTCAGCATGTGTCATGATGACCCAGCCTGAACTGTATTTAGAAGCTTGGACATGGCACCATGTTCCAGCCCATCTCAGAGTGACAGGAGATTTCCTGAGCACCTGGGCTCGCGATTCAAGCACTCCTCCTCCCGGGGAATGGGGGTCAAAATGACTTTCCTCTGTCGGTCTGTTTCCTTCTTAGGATGGTCTCCTGTTGCAGGCCTCTCCTCAGAGTCAATCACCATCGATGCTATTACACAGTGCTGTTTAAAAATCCATACTTTTTGTAAAGCTTGCAATGCATGCCAGGGGAAAGAGAGGAGAATAGGAAAGTCAGTCAGAAAATGAGTTTAGCACTCTGTTGATGGACTATATCCTGGGAGTGTTCAGAACCTACCAGATATTGCCAGTGAATAGAGAGAGCCTATCTATGTCACAACTCAGTGGAACAGTGTATATAGGAATTCACTTCATCTTCTTGGCGGCATTTATACCAGTCTTGAAAACAGCATACCAGAGTCCCCCCAGAATTATAAGTTAGTTCTGGTTAGTGGTTAAAAAATTAAGTCCATTTATTTGCGTGTTAATATTACTCTCCACCCAGACAGGCAGACTGATAATTATATAACACTAGTCAGGTGAGCTATAAGTCTTGAGGGTTACTGCACACAGAGCAGGTCTAGGCCCTCAATCTGATAGGTCACAGGAGAAAGAAAGGCTTTTTCTCAATTGACCCCAAACTCTCTACCCCCACTGTCCCTAACCAGAGTTCCATGGAGACACCCTGTCATTTAAAAAGCATCAGCGTTTGGCCTCTCCCATTCCTGGGCAAGAACCCAACACTCAGAGAATGTGGTTTTAGGATCATGGCATCTAATCCATTCAAGGATTATTTTCCCCCCCTACTGTTCAGATGGGTGTGTTAATCATCACCTCTCTTTGTTCTGTAATAAATTCAACCCTGGTCTCTATGCATCACTGGAGTTTAAAGATGGCATTTTGACAGGTCAGATACTCAGAGTCAATGGACCACCAACCAGTCAAAAATCTTTAAGTACTTTTAGGAACATGTGGAAGTAATTTTTTCCAAGAATTCACAAGTCTGGAGGATAAGATCTTACTGATGGTGTATGAGCTGTTGTATATATTAAAGTATTACTTTATATACCATATTCTACATATAATCAACGTTGATTTAAGATTGAAGGCAGATTTTCCTTTATATACTAAGTACTACACAAATGTTATCAAATGCAAATTACAATAAAGTATACAATATATAGCATCTTTAAAAAAGTAAGACGAGTAAAACTATAAGTGAGTGTGCAACGAATACATGTTTAAAATACAAATGCTATAGGCTAGGAAATGTCATAGATATCAGAATATTTTATATGATACTGGCTATACATGTACATTTTAACTACAGTCATGGTTTGAGATGAATTTTTTTATAAAGGAAAAATGTCTCATACAAAGTATTGATTTCTAATTATTTAAATGAAGAGGTTACTAAAGTCAGTGGATAGGCTTTGGAGGTTTACAAGCCACCCAAAATGATAAGTTAAATTTGCAAGAGGATGCATGGGATTTATGAGATTCTCAAAGGAATCTATAACTTTAAAAGGCCTTAAGGACGGCACTGGTCTGATAGGTTTTCTTCAAGTGTAATAAACATCCATCTTTCCAAGCTCTCTTCTGCTGTAACAAAATGCATTTTCCCTCAGCCAGATATTTACAATGAAAGCAATATTCAAAAGAATATGACACAGAATGCTAATGGTAAATCTTAACAAAAATATATTTTTATCTTTACTATGAAGAATGAGGGGTTGTGCTTCTCTATGCAGCATGGAATCTTAAAATGGCCACCTGAGACCATCTCACTTTCTCTTTATGATTCTTTATCTTCCATTGATCTTTATTTTAACCACACATACACGTATATATAAGTGGAGTAAATCACAATCCATATTCATCTACTTACTTGGGGAAAGTAAATGAATGATAAATTATTTTTGAGTGAATGAAAATGTGGCTTTTCCTTTGGCCTTGCTGCTTTCACTCTGGCTCTCTTTTCCCCTGTCTCCCAGGAAAATATTAGTGGCACAGGAACCCCAAGCTCACCAGGGTCTTCCTCCTTATGTATGCCAAAAGTTTGCACAGCAAGTCTGCTGTTGTGGGACATGCAGTCCAGTCCCCTTACCGGAGATGTGCTCTTAGTGAGTGGTCCCCGCATCTCAGAAGAAATCCCTCTACCTCATGTCCTCTAAGGCAATGTCCGCGTCTGGCACTGGGGCTGAGAGGCAGCTCCCCAGGGAAAGCTGGACACAGTGAGTCAGTGAGGCTGCCCCACTAGGCCTGCCGAGGCTTTCCCAAAGGCTATGGCAACCAAGCCTGCCCATGAGAAGAACATTTTGGTGAGCTCGGATTGTTTGCTACCAAGAACCTCCTTGCCCTCACAGCTAAACATCTATTTTTACCACACTGTGACACTGCAGACTCTCTGCTGTCATTACAGTGAATAATAAATACAGTCAACTCTGCATGGTTTGTTATTTTATGGTGAAAGGAACCCTGGATTCAGAATCAGAAGGTAGGCGTGTTAGTCCTGGTTTGGAATCAGAAAGCAGGAGTGTGAGTCCTGCCTGATTCTGACTCTACCTAGAGATATGACCTTGAGGAGCCATTTAACCCTGTGGCACCTCAGTTGACACATCTGTGAAAAGTGGAGAAGAAATCCTACTGCCTACCCAACTCAATGAGTCACCAGCAAAGTAAAATAATGCAGATGACAGCATTTTGTAAATTATAAAGTGTCTTATGAACGTAAGTTATCAGCACTACATTTAATTCTTTAGCCCGCAGAGATTTCTCAATGTGCTCTACATACCATGCTTAATCCACACTTGCTAAATCCATGCAGTACTCATTAGAGATGAGGAAACTGAGACTTGGTGAAGCAAAGTGGTGAAGTGGAAAGACCTGTTTGCTGAGAGCCTGGATTATCTCCTCACTCTTGTTCATGTCTCCCCAGCAGCAACACTTCATTTACTCTTGCTGAGCAACTATTGCCTCATGTTTAAAATAGAGATGCTAACTGCTTGCTCCTATGAGACAAAGATCTAGACAAAATGACCATCCCAGCAACTCTTTCCATGATCTGTGAATCTGCAAGATGTGAACAAGGTCATGAGTTATCTGGTGGTGGAAGGTCTAGCAGCCATGTGTGCTGCCCAGTGTGCTGACCAACGGACGCTATTTGTTCCTTTGGTTTCTGAAGCACAGCATCTGGCCATCTCCCGAGTGGTGACTCAATGAAGGATCACAATACAGTCAGGGTCTCTATCATGCTGAGTGGCTTTTCCTACATTCTGATTCTCTGTTAAGAGACGTATGTGGCTACTCTTCACTGATCAAGCAAAATAGCTCATTTTATAATGGGCAGTCCGGTAACATCTTTAAAAGTCCAGCTTACAGTCCACACCAAGAGATAGACTCTATCACATATCCTCTTATTTAGAGGCCACTAGGCTGCAGGATAATTAGTATAACCAAATTGCTCTAATTATTATTAGCACAAGAAGGCTTTGCTCAATCCAATGGAAAATTGTTCCGGGGACTGGCCCTATGAGATTCTCAGACCAGCAGCAGAGCTGGCCTTCCGCTCCCCCCTAAAACAAAAGCTAACCCCAAAGAAACGTCGGGTTTTACATAAAGTTGCTCAACTTCTCTAAAGCCCAACCTGCCTGTCTCTTTTCCCCTCTGGGCCTCAGTGCAATTCTTCTCTCAAGGCATACCTCACTTCGCCTTTACCCCACAGAGTCACCGTTGTGTCAGGACTCAATGTTGGCAACCTTTTTTCAACTCCACAAGGAAGCACCTAATGAAAGATCTTGCTCTTGATCCCCATTTCTCAAAACGATCTTCTGAAACATGCTGCTTATTGTCTCAGAGGAAGTGACTTCTCTTCCCTCCAGAAAGACCCTACCGTGGTTTGAGTTGTGATTACCCATCTGAATTCAGTTCGTACAAGATAAATATTATCATTTAGAGATAAATGTTCTGCTAACTCAGTCCTTAGGAGAAAGAATGTAACATGTTTCTTGTCATGCTCCTAAACCACCTGTGAAAGACCTCCTTCTTGTCATTATCTACAATTTAGTTATGAGTCAGTGTGGTGTGAACCAGAAAAAAATACAACCTCCTAGGAAGGGAGAGCAAATGAGTTTCAACATGCATGTCAACCCTAGCCATTTGAATGTGGCATTTGAGAGCTCAAAATTCAGAAGCATGCGGCCCAATCCAAGCTCAAGGGAAAGAGTACCTACCAGATTGATTAGTGATGTCTTTCATGGACACAAGAGTAGGGAATAGCAACACATGCGTTATATATTCATTTTCATATTATTTCTAAGATCTCTACTGGAATGCTGCTTTGCATAAATTGTCACAATATCCTTCTTACCTGCTTTCAGGAAATAAAGATTATTGTGTCATTGTTCGTATTTTATGTTATTCTTTCCAAGTGGCCCAGATTTTCCAGAGGCATCTGAGAGGCCACGTATCTCTCCCCTCTAGAAATAAGGTCATCATGTTAGCAAACTTCCACTGCTCTGACACAGTTGTGGTTTTAAAGGAGAACTAATGTCTTCATCAGTATCTGTGCTATTTCACACTTCATTTCCTCCCCAACTCTTGGATGAAAACCATCCGGTCCTGGTGATTTACTTTGTGGGAGTTTCTTTCAAGTTTGTTGCCTTCTCCAGGGATGTCACGCAAGCATTTTCAGGGCTCCAGTTGGGAAGCACCCAGCCTTGAAACATCAGTGTGTGATCAAGTCACTCACGAAAGCCAATGTCCTTGGCAGGGACCTGGCCGTGAGGTCCCTTAGCAGAGGCCCTTGGGTCTGAGGATAAGAGAAGCAGCTGCTACTTTTCTTGCCTTTCTATCAGCACTGGTTCAATGGCCAAGGTGGTCCAGATTGCCAGGACCCCGAGAACTGGGAGCACATGGGAGGAAAACACAGACACTTTGAACTCATGATCCGCTATTCAGGTTGTCTCTGGATCTCTCAGTGAGTTTCACAAAAATCTCAAAACGACGTTAAAGCAAGAATAGTCTTAAATTTCTTTTATATGATCCATAGTTGTAGCCATCACCCAATCCAGATTCTGCAAGACAGTACTTATTTCCCTTCTGTGGTCCTCAAGACACATTTGCATTTAAAATAACCTATCTCCTGCTATCTGGCTTGAAACAACAAGCTCCTAGCATGGACACACAATAAATACCTTGTTTTTAACTTGATAAAATTCTGGCTACATGACATACCTCAGAGAAGCAAATAGGGAGGGTGAAGGAAGATATTATAGAAGACTGCTCTTCAGTGGCAGAAGGCACCCTCTCTTCATGGTAACAGTCATATACCCTCAGGGTCTAGGCATATGTGACTTGTGAAGGAGAGATTTCTCTGCTGCTTTGAGGCCTCTGGCTTCATCGGGGCAGGCTCTTGTCTGACTTGTGCTCCACTGAGAGGGCACAAAGACAGGATTGAGGATGCAGAACTCAAGATGAAGCCAGTTCATGCTGAGCCAAGACTCACTGACGTAAAGAGGAGCTCTTTCTTCATGCATCCTTGGAGAGAGGCCACATGATGTGGTCTCATCTTTGGCCTTAAACATAGTTTAAATGAGGACAAGCGCCATGTTAGACTGTTAAAGTATCTCCCAATAGCAGATGAAGAAAATATATAAGCACTTTCCTTGAGAGCAACCTCCAAGTACAGGGCCAGGCTGAGGCCTCCCCAGAGAAGCCTGTTGAAGTGGTACTGGATGAGCTGCCTGACCTCTCACGTGGTTTTGTTTTTGCTATTCTGTTTCTTAAATGAACATCTGATATTCATACCTGGATAAGTATGGGCCTTTACTATTCTCCAATAGGAAAGCTTAACTCAGAATGTCAGCTGTATTTCAAAGACCATCACAAATGAGGAAGAAAAAAAAAAAAGACAGCTTCAGTTCTCAAGTTTGCCAGTATAAAAGCACAATATGCTTCATATTTCTCACTGGAGGATCGGGTGGGTCAGTCCAAACATCAGTACATGATCTTGGTTCCTTACCAAATGGGGCAGTGATGATAAAAGAAAAAAGTCCAACATGCCACTCTTCACTCCGAAAAGACACTGGCATCTTCTGCCCCCCAAAGAGCAATGCACAAGAACAATTTTCATACTGCAACAAATTTAAAGTTTTAAGAACAGATAGAATCATTACACAATTCAGATGCCACATAGCTATCTATAAAAAGAACAAGATACTCCAGAAAACAAACTACAAACGATGACTACATCTTTAATGTCATAAAATACCTAGCTTGAAATAAATTTCCTTGAGAGGAGAAAAAAGATGTTTTGTATCAATGATTAGAAATGTTCAAACCCCAGCCGTCACAAAGATAGAAAAATCATAAGAAAGGAGTTTCCCTCCTAATTTAAAGACATTTCCCCTAATTGGCTCAGCATTCAGAATTTTTGGAATACACAGGTAGCAGCTAACATGCAATTCCCATAATTAGAAGCAAAGACATTGGTTCTGAGCACAGGGCAGGAGAGGTGGGAGATCTGTGAAGTCCCAGGCCCTGGTCCTTCCTCTTTTGTTGGCAAGGTCTCCAAATGGTTCTTGAGTTCTCCTTGGCAATCATTAAAGGTCACCTACCACAACCACAGATGCCTTTTACTACTTTGCCTTGTGCCCTTAGTTGCAACATCCCATTGTTCCTGATACCAGGTGGCAAAACCTAAAGGTCACCATTAACCTGGGCCGAAATTGCTTGCTCCCATATCTGCCAATTAGCACCACACACTCGAAAGGTCACCAACTTGACGTTAGTGCCCTAGACCATGTGGGCCTTACTGCTTCTCCACAGCTATAGCCCCAACAAGGTTGTCTCTTCTCTGTGGCATCCCTGGGCAAGGGTGAGAGGGCCCTGCTCCTGCCAGTATTCAAAATCTCAATGTGACTCTCTATCAGTGCCTTCAGTTTGCAGGGATGTAGGGCTGCAGTGGAAGATGACATAAGTACACTTGACCCTTGAACAGCAAGGGTTTGAACTGTACAGGTCCACTTACATGTAGATCTTCTTTTGCCTTCACCATCCCTGAGACAGCAAAACCAACACTCCTCTTCCTCCTCCTCTTCAGCTACTCAACGTGAAGACAATAAGGATGAAGACCCTTGATGATTCACTGCCACTTAATGTACAGTACATGTATTTTCTCCTTCATGTGATTTTCTTAACACTTTCTTTTCTCTAGCTTACCTTATTGTAAGAATATAGTATATAATACACACACAAAATATGTGTTCACAAGTTGTTTATGTTATTGGTAAGGCTTCCAGTCAACAATATGTATAGCAGTTAAGTTTTGAAAAAATCAAAAGTCATATAGAGATTTTTGGGTACACAGGGAGTTGGCACCCCAACCCTCACATTCTTCCAGGGTCAATAATATAGAAATGAAACTTTAGAAAAAAGAATAATTTTCTGTCCTTAAAACCAACCATGTCTTCAGATTCAAACCAAGACTCTAAATTCTCAATTATTTTAAGTGTGGGTTCTCGTCTCACTCAGTGTCCTCACTGAGTGTCAACAGTCTTACACCCACTTTTTCTATAAGGCATTTTACAATCCTGGGCCAACTATCAGTTCCTGATGTCTAATCCCTCCCTCTCTTGGGCAATCTGCCCTAACATAGCCGTAAACACCTGCAGATGCCCAGGCTAGGCACCTGCATAAAGTATGACTGAACTTCCCAAGTGGGCTGGCCATAATAGATTTGACCAGTAGAACAATAGTGACTTTTTGGCTCAGAAAGCTAACAAGGACTTTTTCCTTGGCCAAAAAAACTACACTAGGAACCACAAGAGACAGAAATCAAGTGTTTATTTTGCTTGAAATTCTGCTATCTCAGAAAATGAAGCACAGGAAACCACCAAGAAAAACTGTCATCAGCCAAGGACCTTTAGCACTTGAAGAAATGGTGTATCCCATATTTAGACCAAGTCTCTTAATGCAGAATAAAAATAGGAAAAGCTGGCTTGAGAAAAGAGAGGCGCTTCATGTTTTTTAAATATATAAACTCAATACTGACATTTTTCCATGTTGCCAAAAACTAGTTTCTGGGAAAAGAAAAAAAAAAAAAGCTATGGCCAGCTAACAGTATTCTATTTAAGATTTGCTTTTGTGACTAAATTAATTAAGGCCACTGGTAGTTTTTCAGACTAATGATTATTTTTTTGTTGTTGTCCTCTGAACCTAACCCTCATAAATGAGTCACTGGAATTTAATTTATTCTAAATTCTCTTTTTTATTTTAACCCTTATAACACCTGATTTAGTCAGTCAACCAAACATAAAATACAACATATAATATAAATACAAAATATAATATACAAATAAGAAGAGATAGATAGAATCTTGGCAAATTCAAACTGCTCCACATCCCCAAGAGAAACAGGAGATCTCCACTGTTTTACTCACTCCCACCCTCCCACTCTGGTCCTTGGGACCCTCAGAGCCTCACTCCACTTAGAAAGATGGGAAAGACTTCCTCAAATTTCCAATTATTAAACACATTTTAAAGTGAAGTTTCATTATTTCACAGCTCACACAATAATATTCCAGATGGATGGGAATGGAAGTGAGATGAGGGACACATATGGGAATTATCTGAAACCCATGTCTTCCTAACCCAACACCAACAGTTTATACACAGCATTGTTCCAAATTTTTTGTTTAAGTTTATTGGTTTCCACTCTCAAGAAACTCAACAGTGCTCTTCACTACACAACATTTTTGGATGAATAGTCTTTTGCACCCTACAAAGGTAGACATTATTTCAGCAGATTTGAATTAGTTTTAATACACAGTCTGAAATGAACAGTCAGGGAGTTGGCTTTATTTGGAAAGGGAATGAACAGGAATATTCTAAGCTATCTATAGTGCCCTTTGCCTACCCTTCTAAGTTCTTATAATCAGACCAGACCAAATAAAGCCAAGGTTCTGTCCCTCAAGAATTGTCACATGACCGTCAGGTGGTCATGGTAGAAACACAAGTCTTCACATGGACACCTGGAGGAGCATGATTCTCAATAGCTACTTTCCAGTGAGCTGTCAAAGCCTTCTTCTTTCCCAACATGTAATCAAATAAAACTGTAATAGGAAGAGCAAACATCAGAAATCAACAGTCAGATGGACCTCTGGAGACCAAGAACGCTAAGGAGTTTCCCTGTTTGGCTGGGCAAAGCAAGGATCAAAGGAAGCTTGGAGTGGGTGCAATATCACAGCCCTGGAACAGAGGTCAGGTATTTGGCCTTTTCCTGGCTTCCAGTGATATTGAATACAACAGATAAATTAAGATCAAGGCACAAGGCAGTTCTAAAAGCACCAGCCTGTCCCCAGGAGATCCCAGGAGCAGAGTCACCATGAGCCAGATCTTATCCTTACTTGGAGGAATGCCTGTCTACTTGAGGGTGGATTACATACAACAATGTCTAATCAAAAGCCCTACAACATGATCATAGAAGGAGGCAAACTCATCAGGAGCATTCACTTGGCCAAGGAAGAGATCCTAATTCAGGCACAGGCCGAAGTCAATGAAGTTCACTATGCTCCAGCTCCTGATTAAGCATATGTGTGTGAAGAGATGGTTTCCCAAAATAGCAAGGGAGCTCAAGCGCTTACGGGAAAATCTGACCCTTTAACTTAAGGCAAAAATGGCCTACCAGCAAATCTCAAAGATAGGAAATATTTCTGGGATTAATAAGTCAAACAGATATTCATTTTAGGTTGGGGGATTTCCCCAACCCAACTGTTGGTTTCTACGACTGATGCACACAGGCATCACGGCTGGAAGCACTGCATGATTTATAACCCCTCGTTCAGCATATCCCTCGAGTTCCTCCAGAGCGTTCCCCATGATAAAGAGGGAAGAGTCTCAAGCACTTCCTTGGCTGGAAGAATTACAATATATCAAGCTTCAGGCTTTATCAGGCCAAGAGTGAGACCCACAAAGGAAGTAGGAAGAATGTAAACCACCTTTCCAGAATCCCTCTTCCTGGGCGGCATAGAAGTCACCTACATGATATCACTTTAAGGTTGCCAGGAAGGCCTCCCTTTACTTTTCTCTGAAATGGGCTTTTAAATGTACAGAAGCTTCCTTCTTTTAAGTGGCTATCTGGCCTTTAAATATGAACAATGTGATTTTTTTAAAAAGTTGTTGAAGAAATGTGAACTCTGAAACTGCTATGGTGATTTTGCTTGTACAAGGGAAACTACAGAACCACCCAGGGTTATAAGATTAAGCTAACACAGAAAAACTTCATACTTACACAAGTCAACATCTCACTGTATCTCCCATCTTACACATCCCAAGGCAGTTGGGGTTGTTCCAGAAAACCAATCAATCAATGAATAATTACTAAGCACAATACAATGGCGGATGCTAATAAGAATAATTCAGGGTCCTGCTCCCAAGGCACTTACATTCTAGTGTGTAGACAGTGTGGAAATATAAAACTGTTCAGCCAGAAAAAAACCCTGGCATGCTTTTCTGCTAGGCAAGACTTTTTCTACTAGAGTCTATAAAAAGAGCTCTCAGAGCAATTTTACAAAAAGAGTACCTGCTCTAGCACCATCAGAAAGTGTAAAAAGGCAGAAAATTACATAAGGTCATCCTCTTCTGTTTCAATTCCCTGACCACATTCTAGGCTTCGTGGAATGCTTGTGTCCAGAAATTTAGTAAGATCCAAGGATTAGTTACAACATCCCACTCTTTCCTACGTGTGTCTTATGGAGATTAATAGTTCAGGTATAAAAGATCATCTACCAAATAGTTCACCCTTTCAGGCAAGGTAAATGAGCGCAGAGTCTATCCTAGGTCTCCAAAGACCTCTCCTCCTAACGGTTATGAGCTGTGGGTCATGCCTGGCTTCTCCATTCATAACCTCCTCACATCTTTAATGAACAGGATCAGTGCCCCTTATAAAAGAGGCCCCAAAAAGTGGTCCTGACCCTTCCACTACATGGGGACACAGCTAGAAGGTGCTATCTATGAATCAGGAAGCAGGCCCTCACCAGACACCAAATCCCAAATCTTCTAGCACCTTGGTCTTGGATTTCCCAGCATCCAGAACTGCTAGAAACAAATGTCTGTTTACAAGCTACTCAATTCATGGTATTTTTTTATAGCAGTCTGAACAGACTAAGACTTGAATTGGAGCTTAAATTAGGAAACAAAGAACACTAGTAATGGATATTAGGACAAATGGTAAAATTTAAATACCAACTGGGTTAAATAACAGACTGTATCAATGCATGAGTGTCCAATTCACCAACAAATAGTCCAGGAAAAAGTTAGGTATTTGTGTATAAAGGTTTATACAGAAACACACAGAGATGGCAGATGGAGCAAAATATAAACAATTTGTGAAACTGTCTAAAGAGTATACTGGCAGGAGTTCCTTGTAATTGTTACTGTCTGTAAACTTAAAATTACATTAGAATTAAAAGTTAAAGAATATTTAATCATTTTGGAAAATCATCCCAACAAATTTGGAAAAATAACCACATCATCAGAGAGCTGAAAGATATTCATAGTCTTCAAAAAATATATTAAATCCATTGACACTTCAAGATTACGGAAGTCACAACAAATGAACCTTCAGCCTAACAAAGCTGAAGATTCCAAATGGGTTCTCTAGTTCCTGCCTGCCTCCACTCCTATGAGGAATTCAGAAAATTATACTTGGCTACTGAATGTTATATTTAACCAATTATTATAATATTGGGTAACATTCAAACTATTGTGGAACAATGAAAATAATTGAACATTGAAAACACAACCACTCACTTGACAATAATCAAGGAAGAAGAAGGAAATGAAGAATTCAGTCAGAGTTGGACCAATCCAATGAGGGTCAGACCCTGCTCCTTTAACTTAGAGTAATGCCTTGGCCCACTGCGCTACCACAAATCCAGGAGTTTCGGTTTCTCTAGGGCAGGGCCATGACTGGAGTGAGGTGAGGAAGGCACTAGCCTGGAGTGAAAAATTTGAGGGCGCGCCAAAAACATCCATCAAGATAAATAATATTTCAGACAGAGTTTCACTCTTGTTGCCCCAGCTGGAGTTCAATGGTGCAATCTATGCTCACCACAACCTCTGCCTCCTGGGTTCAGGCAATTCTCCTGCCTCAGCCTCCTGAGTAGCTGGGATTATAGGCATGTGCCACCAGGCCTGGCTAATTTTGTATTTTTAGTAGGTGCATGGTTTCTCCATGTTGGTCAGGTTGGTCTCAAACTCCCGACCTCAAGTGATCCACCCACCTCAACCTCCCAAAGTGCTAGGATTATAGGCATGAGCCCCCATGCCCAGCCTCAATGCAATATTTGTAAAAATTAAAATTAATGCAAAAATTGGTGATGAATAAATTATCAAAATATTTAATAAAATAAAGATAGTGCTATGGACTGCATGTTTGTGTCCCCGCAAAATTCATATGTTAAAACCCTAACCTCCAACGCAGCAGTTTTTGGAGATGGGACTTTTGGGGAGGTAATTAGGATTCGATGAAGTCATAAGAGTAGGGCTTGGTCCAATGGGATCAATGCCCCCTCTCTTATAATAAGAGGCACCAGAGAGTTTGTTCTTCTCTCTACTATGTGAATGACCATCTGCAAATCAGGAAGAGAGCTCTCACCAGGGCCCAACCCTGCTGTACCTTGGCCTGGGACTTTAGCCTCCAGAGCAGTGGGAAATAAATTTCTATTGTTTAAGCTCCCCGTCTGTGATATTTTGCTATGACAACCTGAGCAGACTAAAACAGACAGGTTCAGTATTCCTGATTTTTCCTTCTGCTTCAGGGTTCCAGTATCACTCCAATATTTTGATGTTTAGTTCAACATAGATTTTTTACATTAATTTTGAATTTTTAAAATACTGCACTAAATATTATGTATCTTGATGAGTGATATAATTTTTGCCTCACTCTAGTCCTGCAGTCTAGAACTCCATTCCCACCACAACACCCTTCCATATTCTCACCAGCACCACCTCCCGCCTCTCAGAGAAGTAGCTAAATCCTCATGGTTCCTGGGACTGCATTTCACAGTGGTGCATTTCACCAATGTGAAATGCAGTCTTACCTTCTCAGGCAGGTTGACATGCTCACCAACTCCTACTGACTCTGTCTGTTCACTACCTCCTCTGCTCTCTGATGGCCTGGTTCAAAAGAAGGAAAATATTAAATAGCTGTCTCACCCTAGAAGGAGCAAAGACAGAGGCTGGAATAGTAAATGAGAAGGAAGATTGATAAAGGATGGGTAGAAGACCATGCTTCCTATTCCAGTATCATAAACACTAATTAATAGGGAGGCTCTTTAATTTGGGGAGAAAATTCCTTACTGGTCACCAGAAGGATAATAATAATAATATATATGTATATTGTGTGTGTGAAGTTAAATGTATGCTCTGGTAACATTCCTTGTGGGAGAAGGTAGAGATTAAGAATAAAGGAAAAAAGAGAATGTGGAATACAGTGGGAAAGGTCAACAATTAAGGCCTCCTCTGCAGCAGGAACTGTGCTACATACTTCCCACATTACCTCACTGAATCCTCCCAACTATGAACGCTGGGCCACGGAGGATACACTCTGACCCATGCCAGAAAGCCTTCAGGCGAATAAGAGTATTTATTTATAGACATCTGCGAGAGAGACCATCAGCTCTCCTTTGGAAGGCAGACAGCTGTGTTCTGCCAGGTGTTCAAGGCTTCTGCATCCGAACATGAAATGTACAAGGTGTCTCGGGCCTGAGAGATGATGGTCTTTCATATTTCCAGTACCTAACCTCTGTCTGTCAGCACCGCAGGGGCTCCAGTCTCTGTAGCTGGAAAAAAACACACCAGCTCTGCCAAGCTGAACTGAGCCTTCCCTGGAGTTACTGCCATGCAGCACCTGTCTCATTGCTATTGTGTTTTCCCTAAAACCACCTTAACACTCTGAGCACTAGAAAAATGTAGAGCTTTATTCTCCAGAACAGTGTTGGTCCTACTCCAACCCTCTAACTCGTCATTGTTAATTAGTGAATGAACTCAGTTTAGGGAGCAAGGGGAGCTATTATACATAGACTGAACGAGAAAGAGATGAAATCTGACTTCAAAATCAAAATAAGCACAAATGTGTGCAGTAAATTCAGTACATCCAAAGATGCTCTGATTACAACTAGTTAGGAGACAATTTCTCCTCCTTATACAGACACCTGGAATATATTACCTAGGGGTAGAGCAAAGAGGCATGTTTCCTATGACTTCCCAGAGGGAAGCTCTAGAATAAGACCAACTTCTCTGAATATCTCCTGCACTCCAAGAAAAGGCCCAGCAATTTAGAGATTGGCAAGACAACTGCAGGGCTAGCTGGATCAAAACAAAACTTGAAGACAAAGAGAAAAAAAACAAAGAAGAGAAAAAGGAAAAGCAGAGCAAGGGAGCCTGGCAGAATCCTGTGGTTTACGTGAGGTGGGATGGGGACCCCCTGACTATTTCTGCCTCTGCTTTTGGCAGCCTCTTCATCTTGCTGTGTTTATGAGCCTGACGTGACTTTCCACCCAACTACACCCGCTAGGCTTGCACTGGAAAACTTGCCACCTTCTGCCCAGTTCAGGTTTCATCTGATTCACACCAGGAAGCTCTAGTTTCCAAAACCCCATGCATTTTTGCAGCTGAATGGAAACAACTGGATGCAAATCGGACCTAGGAAACGCCTGCAGCTCTTCACTGCCCTTACACCTTCATCTGACCTTCGAGGCGAATGGGTGGTCAGACTCAGTGACTGAGCTTCTCCAGGCCTTGACATCCATAGCTGGCAGCTTCCCAGGACCACAGAAGAGAGGGCCAGTTCTAAAACGTACCAAAGTTTATACAACACAATTGGGTGACCAGAAGGCCAAACTGGAGAATGAGAGGACAGGCTGCAGGGAAGGCCTGCCAGGGTAGGAAGCGCAAGGTTTAATTTATAGGAGATGACACAGCCTCCCAGGCAGGCTATTGAGTTGAGCAGGCAGAGTCTCCCTCTGGATCAGGGCTTCGTGTTGGAAAGTCCAGCTGCTGTGAGGAAATAGGGACGAGCGGCCACTCTGACTCAGTCATTCCCAGTGTTTGCTACTTGTTGCTTTGAAGGGAGGAGGGAGGGCAGAGCCGAGGTCTGGTCAACACAGCAGTGGCTCAAAGTGCAATTTAATCATCCTGGACTTGGCCCAACCCATCCTGTTGGTGTGAGGGGGGAGCAATTTGTTACCGCTGCTGTCATCGACACTGGGCGGCCATGGCCAGAGATCTTCAGGCAGCAGCAGTAGTAGGAAAGGCTGGGGAGCAAAAGAAGGGGGTGGCAGTTGTGCTGGGCTGTAGGGACCGCAGGAGAGTGGTGGCCCCCAAGGACTGGGAATTTATACAAGGTCCTCCTTCATCCAGGCCCTGCTGGATGGGAATTGAAAGACTGAAAATGATTTCCTGGCTCCCCCTTCCTAACTCTGGCTCTGTGCTCCATACTCTGTCCATATTCTGCAGAGACACCCATCGCCCGGTGTCGCATTTGTCTGATTACGTATCTGTCTTCTTAAGAACAGAGAATGGTGTTTATTCATCTCTGTACCTCCCAGCACATAGTACCATGTTTGGTGAATAAGTAAATCAACTATTGCTATGATGAGAGTGTGGTTCGTTCTCTCCACTGAAACTAAGCATGTACTCTTTACAGTCCCAATGTTTGCAAAGTATTGCTGGGGAAAAGGCAGCCATCTTCCCTGGGGAAAAGGAGCATTACTCAAAGTGCACGGGGGGAAGGGAGATGTCAGAAGAGTGCCCCATTTACTATGTAATATTCAGGTTCCTAGGCCCTTCCTCTGACTCTCTGAGGCAGAAGCTTGATGATGGAGGCCAAAAAGGGACCAGATGTTTCATCTCACTAGGTCCCCTTATTTTACATGTGAATCCTGAGACCTAGGGAAGAAAAGTGGTTTGCTCAAAATTTCCTATCTAGCACTAGCAGAGCTGGGAGTATCATATGCCTAACCCAGTTCTTTCCCACTGTAAGCTGAGTCACTTTCATGAACATCTCCTTAGTATCTGCCACCTGGGAGACTCTCTGGTAAGCTCTGAGGGGAATGCAAAAATGATAAAGGTACAATCCCTGTCCTCAAGGTATGTACAGTCCAAGTGCTGAGACAAGACCCCCTCCTATAATCAAGACAGACTATGGTACTCATGGTGAAGCAAATGACAATGGTTTGGACCTCCTACAACCCAATATATGAATGTTTACGGAAGAACTTTTTAAGTTACAGTCAACTTCTACTTTTTCAGACAAACTATAAGAAGTAAACCAGGATTAACATTTATATCATGAGGATATGCCAATTTTTCAAAAGTTCTAGTACGTAAAACCCAAATCCTAGACAACAACATTTCTTTCTTCTATGAGGACAGAGTTACACAAAAGCCACACTCATTTTTTGTAGAACTCTAAGGAAGACTGTATAAAGGTCAATTATTACAGACCAGCACTGCTAAAATTTTTGGCTGTGTAAGCTCACAATTTGTTCCAACATCAGATAAATAAAAAATTGACTATAGCTTTTTTAGGTAAACCCTAAACACAGCCTTCAACTTCTTGTTACCTACGTGACCTCAAATGGTACCTACATTTCCTCAGTGCATAATGACAATTCAGATGATGATAAGGGTACTATCATCACTTCTCTCAAAAGTAAAACAGCCTCCTTACTCTTGTCTCTGTAGCCAAAAGCAACCGTTCAGCACTCCATTCTGTGTTTAATGACGATGATGCTTTGCTCCAAAGCCCAAAATATCCTAGATGGACAAGTGGAGAACTGATAAGGCTTCATGAACTTCAGTGAGCCACCTTGCTACCTCCAATCAATTATGAAATACTGGTGCATTATATCAAAGTGCTCTCAAAAATGGCCAAGCCAAGTGCTAAATTTTCATGTCCCCATAAAGTGCAACCTCTAGGATTTAAGGGACTCTCTCTACCCCTTTACACAGTTACCTTACCCTGTTGGTTTATTTCAGCTATACAATGAAGACTTCAATAGGAATCTAGAAAATCGATGCCAATGATGATCTTTGGAAAAATATCAATCATGAACACAGACTATTCAGGTAAGTGTATTAATTTAGAAATGGTTATTACATAATTAAATTACAAATTGGTAGGAGAGATCTTAAAAGCAGAACTAGTTCATGACAACCCCTCAGTTCCATTAAAAGCAAAACTTTCAGCTGGGCCCAGTGGCTCATGTTTGTAATCCCAGCACTTTGGGAGGCCAAGGTGGGTGGATCACAAGGTCAGGAGATTGAGACCATCCTGGCCAACATGGTGAAACCCCTTCTCTACTAAAAATACAAAAATTAGCTGGGCATGGTGGCACGCGCCTGTAGTCCCAGTTACTCAGGAGGCTGAGGCAAGGGAATTGCTTGAACACGGGAAGCACAGGTTGAAGTGAGCCCAGATGGTGCCACTGCACTCCAGCCTTGCGACAGAGCGAGACTCCATCTCAAAAAAAAAAAAAAAAAAAATACTAAAACTTTCCAGGAAAAAGGGAAGAACAAAACTTCTAAGGAATCCGCTTTTCAGAAAGATGGTATATTTAGAAAATGGAGATAAGAAACAAGTCACTTTTAAAAGTTTATCATTCAGGTTAGGAGTGGTGGCTCATGGCTATCATCCCAGCACTTTGGGAGGCCGAGGAGGGCAGATCACACGGTCAAGAAATTGAGACTCTCATGGCCAACACAGTGAAACCCCATCTCTACTAAAGACACAAACATTAGCTGGGCGTGGTGATGGGCGCCTGCAGTCCCAGCTACTCAGGAGGCCGAGGCAGGAGAATCACTTGAACCCGGGAGGCAGTGGTTGCAGTGAGCCGAGATCACGCCACTGCACTCCAGCGTGGTGACAGAGAGAGACTGTGTCTCAAAAAAAAAAAAGTTTATCATTCAGGTTTGTCATTAAATTGCATTAAATTGTCTAATCTCTGAAAGTTTTTTTAACCTTTATGCTGTAAAGCCTAATATATGCTTGTTGAAAAAGAAGAATAGAGAATATATGTCTAAGTAAATAAAATAATCCATGACGAGACCTCACATCCTTAGAGCAAAACCACAGTATAATATTAACTCACAGAAATGAAGAAAATATGTGTTTTTATGAGTTTAAAAAATACAGCAAAAAGTTGATTTAGGACATTATTTTATCAAAACTATTGCTAATCATGTATTTGAAGGGCTCCTTCACTGAATCATCCTCTTCTTTATAGTCTTCCTAAACACTTCATTTCAGACTTGCATTACTGCTTACCTAGACCACCACAGGCATCTTCCCTAGTGACAGTAGAAAGGTTTTCTAGTTTCATTCTGACATTTTTCCCTCTCCTGAGCATCACACTACATCGCTAAGGTCCTCTGTACTTAGACAGGGCTATGATTAGTTTTGCCCAAAGAACTGTGACATAGTTAACTTACAGGCTAAGGCCCCAGTGTAACCTTCTTCCCATGCCATGACAATGTTGAAAGCCATGTGTTGAGATGGTGGAACTACAAAATGAAAGCAGACTGGGTCCCCGAGTCACCACTCAGAAGAAAGTCAGCTGGAAGATGTTCAGACTTCTCTCGGTGTTATAGACTATTACATCAGAGAGTGTCAATCAATGAACTCTACTTCTGCAATCAGTTTGTACCTTTGTAGTCTCCTCCCACACTGAGTTTAGTAACATGACTTGCTTTAGCCAAGTGGACTTTTGTAAGCTGATGCAAGGGTTGATCCATGTTTGCACGCTGGAGTCTGTCCTCTTAGAACACATGCTCTTAGAACCCGGCTGACATGCAGTGAGGAAGCCCAAGCTAGCAACAAACAGAAGCCACATGTCGAACAGGGGAGATCATCTGACAGCCAAAATGGAGACTACAGACATACATTCACTCTGAGGCCATCTCAGCCAGCCATTTGAGCCACCCCAGCTGAGGCCCCATGTATCATGGAGCAAAGATGACCCATCCTGCTGTGCCCTAAATACCTGACCCACAGAATCAGGAGCAAACTAAATGGTTGTTTGACACCACGGTTTTAAGGCACAATAAATAAACTTGTACATATTAAGCCACTAAGACTTCAGAATTTGTTTGCCACTGCCGTGAGGCTAAACCTATCCTGGCTAAACTCAGATCTCTCCATTTCTTATCTTTCCCCATTCCATGCTTTACCATCTCATTTGCAACTATGACATGAATCTTCCTAAGACATAGCCCTTATTACATAATGGTTACTGACATTAATAGATCACTAATTGTACATGACTTTATGTAATCCTTATGACAAAACCTTTATAGATAAGTAAATGGAGGTCAAGAGAAATTAAGCAGCTTGCCCATGTTTTCAGAGATAGTGAGGAATACAGTCACGATTCAAACCCAGCCTAAGCTCATAACCATTATCCTCTTTGAAAACTTCCAGGGGCTCCAAACATCTACTCAAGTATCCTTTACGCCTAGATTGTAAAGTTTTTAGGGCAGGGACTATTCCTTACTCATCTACATATTGTAAGTGTTCAATAAATAGTTGTCAGATTTAATTGAATGAGCTATTTGTCTCAGGCCTCTTGTAAAAACAGCCTAAAGGCTGTGCATGGTCAAAGAAGGCATATGCACTGGGTCAAATCAGCCACATGGCTCATAGCTGCTTGCAGTCACTGGAGAAAGGTGGGAATAGCCAGCTGGAGTCATGGTTTGGGTCCCCCTCCAGGCTTTTCCAGTGGTTCCAATTCTTTCCTACTACAGGAAGAGATAAACACCCTTCATATATTTCCTCTCACCCCCAACTGCAAGGAAAACAGTAACACTAATTAGTTGTAACAGGGTGTTCATTTCACACAGGTCTCAGCAGGTTGCCCTGCTGTTCTTTGAAATGGTCTGGAAACAGCCTTTATTTTAAACATCTGAAGATAATTGAACCAAAGTTGCACCCAGAAAACCTGAGTGACATGCCTTTTATTCTCTCCCTTGCTAACAAGAAATGCTTGCTGCCATTTCTTATTTACTCAACACCTTGAAAGCCTCCGGCACTGAAGACTTGCATCCCAGGATCCTAAAAGAATAGGTTAAAGTAATGATCAGTAATAAATAGAGGAACAGGGGAGTCTGAGATATTAACCAAAACCCTATGCCTATTTAAAAGGAAGAAGGAGTTACTCTACAAATCTATAGCTCTGTACCTGGGAAAAATGGAGAAGTTGGGGGGGAGAACTGAAGAGAATTTATGATGAAATCAATTTCCAAGCATTATACCCTTCAAATACAAGGGTATTAGGTAGCAAAGTCAAAATAGTAAAATAGGCTGTCATATGCTGTGGGTGGAAGTGTAAATTGAACAACCTTTTGGGAGGGTAATCTGGAATAACCATCAAAATTGTAAATGCCATGACCTCAACTGTACAACTCTACTTCTAGAATTTATTCTATAAATGCTGTCACAAGAATGCCATAAAATAATCATGGAGCTTTGTTTAAAGAAGGAATGACTGGAAACAATCTGAAAGTCCATCAGAAGAGGTTCAATAAACATGACAGATACACACGATGGAATTCTATGAGACTTTTAAAAGAGGGCGAATGCCCATAATCCCAGCACTTTGGGAGGCCAAGGCAGGTGGATCACGAGGTCAAGAGATCAAGACCATCCTGGCCAACATGGTGAAACCCCATCTCTACTAAAAATACAAAAAAATTAGCTGATCGTGGTGGTGCGCACCTGTGGCCCCAGCTATTCAGGAGGCTGAGGCAGGAGAATTGCTTGAACCCAGGAGGTGGAGGTTGCAGTGAGCCGAGGTCACACCACTGCACTTCAGCCTGGTGCCTGGTGACGGAGTGAGACTCTGTCTCAAAAAAAATAAAAATAAAAAAATAAAAGAGGGAGAAGTAGAGAACCCGCAAGAATGGCTATTGGACAGTCTCCAACACAATGGCTCAAAACTAAATTTATAAAGTCTAAGGTACTATATGTGTTATGCCACAATTTCTGTTCTTATTTTAAAGGTTTGTTTATGTGTGTGTATGTGGGTATGTGTATATAAGGACTCACATATATCACACATGCATCTGGAATGATGTACAAGGAGACTGGTAGCAGTGGTTATCCTGGGATAAGCTAGGAAACCAGGGATGGGAGATCACTCTTTATGCTTCTCACTGTTCATTTTGGGCTGTTTGGATTTTTTTAATGTATGCAAATTATCTGAATTCTTTTTTTAATTTACAAGTAAAAAACGGAGAATAAGTAAAATCTATCACAGCCTATTAGAGAATAGAAACTGGTAGGCCAACACAATCTTCTCAGGCACAGAGGTGTGCCTGGTACTTTAAGATGAAGAGATCAGAACCAGTCTTGTGATTTTGAGGCTCTGATTCAGTCTTTCAGGGAAAACCGAGGCCCATGCACAGAAGAAGATACCTAATGGGCTGTCACCCAGCAGGGATTTCATAAATCGTGCAGAGCCGGTGCTCCTGGGCCTGCTGGGCAGCAGTTGAGGAAACAGACAGGTAAACATTCTGGGCTTAGAAACACTGGCTCCTCAAAAAAAAGTGAAGGAACCCTCCACATCACTGCTATGTTCCTCCAGGCCTGGCCCTCAATCCAATTCCTAGGAGAACTAGGAGAACACCCATTGCACGTTCAGAGGCCCTTAGAATGTAAAATGGTATTGGGCCCGCCTCCAGCACATCCTCTAACTTCCACTCGCACTGCCCAGGGCAAGGAAAGGGGGCCTGGAAAGCGGGAGGGTGCCCTGAGGAAAGGAGAGTATACTGAGGCTGGGGATTTTAACGGGAAAGCAACAGACTGCCCCAACAGCTGTGCTCACACCTGGCTGGGATCTTGCTTAGGCTGTCTTCATTTGCTTTCCCACTTCTAAGACAAGACTAGTGATTCCATCTTCTATGTTTTTGGGAGAATGAAATACATCTGTCAACGTGACTTTCTATCCTGGGATAGAAAGCACTTTAAGAAAATAAACTGCTATACAAATATAAAATATTAGCAGTATTATGCAAGTGATCTTTTTGGAGAAAAGCCAGCGATTTGACTAAATTTTCTAGTCATCTGGTTCAGTCAAAAGAGTTAATCTGATAGCTCAGCACAGACAAAACCCAAAACTATGATTATTCATTAATTGCCACACATGTTAACTAATAGCACACTTATTTCAAGCCAGAGATGATGTGAGGACTAGACATTCAGAGATAAAGACAGACTCGTGACCTATAGGAAATACCAGATATAGTGAACGGGACAGATGTAGACAAACGATTGTACTCCAATACCATCCCTGCAGTATACTGTTAGAGGTAAAGCAAAGTGCTCCCAGAGAAAAAGAAAAGGATTGACCTTGTGACACCTACATTATCGACCTTCACATGAAGACTCACCAAATGTTTATTTTTTATTTATTGTTTTGTATTGTTTTCACTTAGTCAAGCATCTAAGTGAAAATTTCAAAAATGAAGGACTAAAATTGTCAAGATTTCACAGCGGTGAGACTGCCATATAAAAATCATAAAAATTACCTGTAAGTAGCAGCATAATTAGACAATATTTCAAATGAAATGATTTAAAAGAACGTGTTTATCACCGAGCTAAGGTTTTATGTTCTACGCATGCCTGACAACACATAACTATATTCCATAGAAACAGAACCTCATCGACCAACTCAGCAAATCATATCCATCAGTTAAGTGAAGGAAAGGGGCAAGTTGAAGACTAAATAGTCGAAGCAGTTGTTTAAAGCCATGTAGACAAAAGAAGAGGTTACCCAAACGTTTCACTTTTAAACTTGTGTCTTATTCGATTTGGTGTTTCATTCAGGTCTAAATATCATCCTAAGAGTTGCAATTGTGGAGCATAGCTCCCTGAGTTAACCTGCATAAAATTAAATTTAATTCTAATTTAATTCACTTCCAGAATGGCATTCTGTTGTCAATGTTAAAACCCTGAAGGAGTTTCATTTTCCATGAGCTCTATAAAATAACAAGTTGTATTTGCCACAACCAGAAAAACATCCCGGCCTCATTTGCTTAGGGAGCCTGTAATCAGCTATTACTTACTACCCTCACGTTACTTCAATAGCCACAAGTCACTCCTATTAAAGCAAAAAGTAATTTTCTGACCTACCTGCAGTAATGAATGCTCTCAGTTATGACATTTATTTGTTTACTGGCAGAACTATTACAAAAGCATTACAAATACAGGTTCCTGAGCACTGTGACCATTTTTGCCAAACGTGCACTGCTCAGTCTTTTTCTCCTGGAAATTCCTAAGAAAAAGACAGTGATACAAAACAGTGTTTTCGAAACCTGGCCGCCCATCAAAATCATCTGAGGACTTTCTTTTTTCTTTTTTGAGATAGGGTTTCACTCTGTCACCCAGGCTGGAGTGCAGTGGTGTGATCTTGGCTCACTGCAACCTCTGTCTCCCAGGTTCAAGCTATTCTCCTGCCTCAGCCTCCAGAGTAGCTGCGATTACAGGCATGCACCACACTAATTTTTGTATTTTTAATAGAGGTGGGATGTCACTATGTTGGCCAGACTGGTCTCGAACTCCTGACCTCAAGTGATATGCCCACTTTGGCCTCCTAAAGTACTGGGATTACAGGCATGAGCCATCATGCCCACCTTAACATCATCTGAGGACTTTTCTGAAAAGCAAACATAAATGCTTTCTCTCAATGGCATACACACACACACACACACACACATATATTGCATATATAAACATATTGCATTTGCAGGTAAACAGGCTGTTTTGCCAATGCTGTTGGGTGAAGAAGGAAAGACCCAGAAATTCTCAGCATGGAAACTAGTTTGAGGGTCTGCTCTGATTTGGGCTTCCAAAAGAGGGTATTGGTGCCCCACTTCCCATCTAAAGAGAAGCAGATTATGTGAAACTTGGATTACAGTTATAGTGAGCCACAGAGCCAGGGAGAACAGGGAGCTTCCCTGTTTGCCCAGATCCTCTTTTAGAAAAAGACACCAGGCGTCTGTCTCCATCTTGAATATCAGGCACTTCAGCTTCTTTGAAAAGTACCAATATGGGTATGATTAGAAAATAAGTTTTGGGTTTTTGTAAGATAGAACAGCCCAAATGGCATAATCAATACATCGCCTAGCATGGATTGTTAACAAGATCTGGGTTAAAGAGAAACGTTCTTGCACGTCATGGAAAGCACCTAGACAGCAGTCAGAAGATCTCTTTCCCCAGAGTATCTGCACCATGTTCCTTAGCATCGTGGACAAATGGACTTACTCCCTATACCTAGTGCAGCTCAAAGGACACACCTCTCCCAGCAGCCTACGGCTCAGGTTCATCCCATCTTCTCCTTCACTCAATAGGACCCACTTCACTGTGAAACGGAAATAGGGGAGCTTTCAATCTCTGTGATTTTTATAGGGGTGTCAAGGCAGTGACCTTCTGGGGTTACTCTCTGGACCATGAAAGACCTGAAGGGTAGCCTGTAAGAGAACCCTGTAAGCATTAAGAAGTAGCATGCAGATGAATGAATAATGAACTTTTAAATCTTTATGGACAATATATATCCTCAGAAAGCACTTCAGCATTTGAAGAGCCTTCTTCTTCAGAGGTGTCAAACTGGGTCCTTTATGACGTACAATCAGATCTTGGTGAGTCATCTTGTACAATCTGGGTCACATTCTCTTTCTAAAGAGGATACAGAATAAGAACCTGGTACCACGGGGCTGAGCTATGAGCTGGGATCTCCTATCAGCTCATGCATATATTCCGCACTACTCCCAAAACCACCAGGTTATTCAACAATTCATAGAGTCTGTTGGCTATTAACATTTAAAGGCCCACAAATGTATCTTGAAGAAGTATCCTCCATTAGTCAGGATCAAGGATTCTCAACTAGAGAAAGATAGACTAAGTTATTCTGGTCATTTACATAGTAAGTGCAGAGAAACTCTCTTTTCCCACACTTGGAGCTCAAGGAATCTATTCACCCCAAGTCTGTTGGCCTTTGATATAGTTTGGTTCTGTGTTCGCACCCAAATCTCATGTTGAATTGTAATCCTTGATGTTGGGAGAGGGGCCTGGTGGAAGATGATTGGATCGTTGGGCAGATTTCTCCCTTGCTGTTCTTGTGATAGTGAGTTCTCACAATATCTGGTTGTTTAAAAGTGTGTAGCTCTTCCCCCTGTGCTCTCTCTCCTGCTGCCATGTGAAGACAAGCTGGTTCCCCCTTCACTTCTGCCATGATTGTAAGTTTCCGGAGGCTTCCCCAGCCATGCCTGCTGTACAGCCTGTGGAACTGTGAGTCAATTAAACGTCTTCCATTCATAAATTACCCAGTCTCGGGTGGTTCTTTATGGCAGTGTGAGAATGGACTAATACAGCCCCCTTGTGTAAGTTTGACCCTCCATGCCTGCCTCCCCTCTACAGGATTTAGAATATAACAATGGCTTGGAAGCTACCGACCCTGCAGAACCCACAGTGACATTGGGTCAGCCCTAGCAGTCCACTGACACTGTGGCCACGCTAGCTGAGACTTCACACTGAATCAAGGAGACCTTTATCTTCTAAACGAATGGATTGTTAACAAGATCTGGGTTAAAGAGAAACCCTCTTGCAAGTCATGAAAAGCAACTGGCATAGTAGTCAGAACATCTCTTTTCAAGCAGCAGCAGGAAGGCAGGTCATAAGGCATAAAAGAAGAAAGGAAATAGCAAAGTGAGGCTGTTTTTCTCCTTGACCATCTGCGTCAGAATCAAACAGTATTGAGGATTTTACATGTAATTCGACAGGACCAGAAAGCACCTGGCATTCTGTGGATATCTGTTGCTGACTCTTTTAACCATGCAGTTTTTTTAATGCATTTTTACAGAGCTGGTTTACATTTCTCAGCCCTCTATTTTGCTCATTGATTAACCTTGTTTAAGAGGGTTTTTCTCCTTCCTTCTCCCGACAATCTGCCTTCTCTGGTACCACGGGGCTGAGCCCTGAGCTAGGATCTCCTGTCAGTTCATGCACATATTCCACACTGCTCTTGGGAAGGAAAAGCCAGAAAAATTTCTGTCATTCTGCTTCAGCTTAACTCAATTCTGCTCTCTCAGGCAAACACATGCAATCTGTCTTTCATTTAGAGATATTTTTTGCACTTCTGTTTAACACCAGATATTTTCAGATTGACCTTTATTCTTTTTCTCCCTTGCTGTGCAGAAAACAGAGGCTGCTGTAGTCATAATCCTGAAACAAATAGGAAAAGAGAAGGCAGAGAAGTTCCCACAAACTAATTATGTTTCTAAATGCTAACGCCTCATCGGGCAAAAGCTCCCAAAGAGACTCCATGAGCATTCAACAATTTCTGTCTACAAAAATGTTAAATGTCCTTTCTTTCTTCTTTAAGTCCGGGGGTCTTATTCCTATTATAGAGATTCTCGAATATTGAGATATCAACTGACACGTGTGAGGTCACACCAACAGATGACTAGCAGGCACCTCAAGCTGGACTTCAGGATCATCTTGAAGCCAAGTCACCTGTAAAGTGGCCGTAGTGGTCACAAAACCCATCACTAAAGTCTGACAACCACTAATTCAGTTTTACAAATGTTAACTGAGTGCCAACAGGAATTCAAAGATGAGTAAGACACAGTGATCTCCAGGGTTTTCCAGTCTAACTGGGGCTTGTAAAGTAAATATTTCCTACAAAAAGTTATAGTTCAAGGAAAAATATGTTGCATGTCACAAGAAGGTATAAAGTATTAATTTTTACAGGCTTCTATTTTATCCATTCTTCTGTGACCAATGCTAAAATGTAGAAATTATCAACCAAAAGCTTTGTGTGAGTGTGTATATGTATTTACATATGCACAAAGATGGCCACAGAATAAGAGAGATGGCCAAAGCCAACAATCCCTTGGGTATAGGCATCAACTGCCCAAGAGCGTAAGGGTTAATGCCAATCTAATAGGGCAAAAGGAATAGAACAGGTGTGCATCCTACCAAGAAAATAACAGGTTAAAACTAAACTACTGTCCTGTCCACAGTGTAAAGCCTGCAGTTACTCTATGATGACAAAGGCAGGACAGGAGCCTTGATTAATGGTCGAGTTAGGTTACTTGGTGAAGACCTCCTCCCAAGAGGAGCTGATGATGATGGCCAATGGTGGACCCTTGTATTAGTCAATCTTGGCTACACCTTTGAGAGTTGCAGAATAGCTAACTGGGGCTCCTTTGTGGCCAGAAAACCACAGAAGCATCCTGGTGCCATTTTGAGAGGCAACCATAAAGACATCACTAAAGGGGAAGAAGCAGGTGGGGCCACGTTGGCATCCGCGCCATCAGGCCCAAGGTAGCAGCAAAGTCCACCTTCAGTGTATGGTTTTCCCTGCCAAGCGCTTCTGCTCGGTGCCATCCATGGAGGGCGTGCGCTGGGCCTTTTCCTGCGGCACTTGGCTGCCGAGCCGAGCCGAATGGCTGCTGGCAGTGCGATCGATCCAGCCCGAGGAGAAGGAGCGCACTGGCCAGTTCGTCTTTGCCAGGGACACTAAGGCAGCCATGGCTGGTCGTCTGATGATAAGGAAATTAGTTGCAGAGAAATTGAATATCCCTTGGAATCATATTCGTTTGCAAAGAACTGCAAAAGGAAAACCGGTTCTTGCAAAGGACTCATCGAATCCTTATCCGAATTTCAACTTTAACATCTCTCATCAAGGAGACTATGCGGTGCTAGCTGCTGAACCTGAGCTGCAAGTTGGAATTGATATAATGAAGACTAGTTTTCCAGGTCGTGGTTCAATTCCAGAATTCTTTCATATTATGAAAAGAAAGTTTACCAACAAAGAATGGGAAACAATCAGAAGCTTTAAGGATGAATGGACTCAGCTGGATATGTTTTACAGGAATTGGGCACTTAAAGAAAGCTTCATAGAAGCCATTGGTGTTGGACTAGGATTTGAATTGCAGCGGCTTGAATTTGATATATCTCCATTAAACTTGGATATAGGCCAAGTTTATAAAGAAACACGTTTGTACCTGGATGGAGAGGAAGAAAAAGAGTGGGCATTTGAGGAAAGCAAAATAGATGAGCACCATTTTGTTGCAGTAGCTCTTAGGAAACCCGATGGATCTAGACATCAGGATGTTCCATCTCAAGATGATTCTAAACCAACCCAGAGGCAATTTACTA
>PVKP010010846.1:0-63432 GCA_004027715.1 Plecturocebus donacophilus
TGATAGGGTTTTCTAAATATACAGTCGTGATATACAAACAGAGACAATTTGATTTCCTCTCTTTTTGTTTGAATATCTTTTATTTCCTTCTCTTGCCTGATTGTGGAGGCCAGAGCTTCCAGTATTATGTTGAATAGGAGTGGTGAGAGAGGGCATCCTTGTCTTGTGCTGGTTTACAAAGGTAATGCTTCCAGCTTTTGCCCATTCAGTATGAAATTGGCTGTGGGTTTGTCATAAATAGCTCTTATTATTTTGAGATATGTTCCATCAGCACCTAGGTTATTGAGTGTTTTTATCTTGAGTAGGTGCTGAATTGTATTGAAGGCCTTTCTACCTCTATTGAGATAATCATGTGATTTCTGTCATTGGTTATGTTTATGTGATGGATTACACTTATTAATTTGTATATGTTGAAACAGACTCACATCCCAGGGATGAAGCACACTTGATCGTGTTGGATAAGCTTTTTAATGTGTTGCTGGATTAAGTTTGCCAGTATTTTACTGAGAATTTTTGCATTGACGTTCATCAGTGATATTGACCTGAAATTTTTTTGTGTGTGTCTCTTCCAGGTTTTGCTAACAGGGTAATGCTGGCCTCATAGAATGAGTTAGGGAGAAGTCTTTCTTTTTTATAGTTTGGAATAGTTTCGGAAGGAAACTTCATCCTGGTTTATTCTTGAGAGAGTGTATGTGTTCAGGAATTTATCCATTTCTTCTAGATTTTCTAGTTTATTTGCTTAGAGATGTTTATAGGATCCTCTGATGGGCAGTTTGTATTTCTGTAGAATCAGTAGTGATATCCCCTTTATCATATTTTATTGTGTCTATGTGATTTTTATCTCTTTTCTTCTTTATTAGTGTGGCTAGTGGTCTATCTATTTTGGTAATCTTCAAAAAACTGGCTCCTGGATTCATTGATATTTTGAAGAGTTTTTTGTGTCTCTATCATCTACAGTTCTGCTCTGATCTTAGTTATTTCTTGTCTTCTACTAGCTTTTAAATTTGTTTGCTCTTGCTTCTATAGTTATTTTAATTGTGATAATAGGCTATAAAGTTTACATCTTTCCTGGTTTTTTATGTGGACATTTAGTGCTATAAATTTTCCTGTAAACACCACTTTAGCTTCTTCCTAGAGATTCTGGTGTGCTGTCTCTTTGTTCTCACTGGTTTCACAGAACTTATTTATTTCTGCCTTAATTTTGTTTTTTACCTAGTAGTCACTCAGGAGCAGCTTGTTCAATTTTCATGTAGTTGTGTGGTTTTGAGTGAGTTTCTTTATCATGAATTCTAATTTGATTTCACTGTGGTCTGAGAGACTGTTATGATTTTCATTCTTTTGCATTTGCTGAGGAGTGTTTTCACATCCAACTATGTGGTCAATTTTAGAATAAGTGGAATATGGTGCTGAGAAGAATGTACATTCTGTTGACTTGGGGTGGAGAGTTCTGCAGATGTCTATTAGGTCCACTTGGTCCAGAGCTGAGTTCAAGTCCTGAATATCCTTGTTAATTTTCTGTCTTGTTGATCTGTCTAATATTGAAATTGGAGTGTAAACATCTCCCACTATTAGGACTCTAAGAACTTGTTTTATGAATCTGGTGCTCCTGTATTGGGTGCATATGTATTTAGGATAGTTAGCTCTTCTTGTTGCATTAATCTCTTTAATATTACTTAATGTCCTTCTTTTTTATCTTTATTGGTTTAAAGTCTGTTTTATCAGAGACTAGGATTGCAACACCTGCTTGTTTTTTTTCTTTCCATTTGCTTGGTGAATTTTCTTCCATCCCTTTATTTTGAACATATATGTGTCTTTGCAGATGAGATGAATCTCCTGAATACGACATACTGATGGGTCTTGAGTCTTTATCCAGTTTGCCAGTCGTGTCTTTTAATTGGGGCATTTAACTTGTTTACATTTAAGTTATTATTGTTGTGTGTCCATTTGCTTCTGTCATTATGATGCTCATTAGTTAATGCAGTTTCTTCATAGTGTCAATTGTCTTTACATTTTGGCATGCTTTTGCAGTGGCCTGTACCAGTTTTTTCTTTTCATATTTAGTGCTTCTTTCAGGAGCTCTTGTAAGACAGGCCTGGTGGTTACAAAATTCCTCAGCATTTTCTTGTACGTAAATGATTTTATTTTTCCTTCACTTTTGAAACAATTTGGCTGGATATGAAATTCTGAGCTGAAAATTCTTTTCTTTAATAATGTTGAATATAGTCCCCTACTCTCTTCTGGCTTTTAGGATTTTTGCGGAGAGATCTGCTATTAGTCTGATGTTCTTTCCTTTTTGGGTAACCCAACTTTTCTCTCTGGCTGCCCTTAAATTTTTTTCCTTCATTTCAACCTTGGTGAATCTGATGATTATGTGTCTTGGAGCTGCTCTTCTCAAGTAGTATCTTTGTGTTGTTCTCTGTATTTCCTGAATTTGAATGTTGGCCTGTCTTGGTAGGTTGAAGAATATCTCCTGGATAATATCCTGAAATGTGTTTTCAACTTGGTTCCATTCTCCTCATCACTTTCAGGTACACCAATCAAACATAGGTGTGGTCTTTTTACATAGTCCCACATTTCTTGGAAGCATTGTCTGTTCCTTTCAGTTTTTTTTTTTTTCTGTAATCTTATCTTCACATTTATTTTGTTAAGTTGATTTTCAATCTCGTTTGTTTCACTTACTCGACTCAGTTATCAATACTTGTGTATGCTTCACAAAGTTCTCGTGCTGTGTTTTTCATCTCCATCAGGTCATTTGTGTTCTACTCTAAACTGGTTATTTTAGTTTGCAGTCCCAATAACCTTGTATCAAGGTCCTAAGCTTCCTTGCATTGGGTTAGAACATGCTCCTTTAGCTTGGAGGAGTTTGTCATTACACACTTTCTGAAGCCTACTTCTGTCCATTTGTCAAACTCATTTTCTGTCCAGTTTTGTTCCCTTGCTCGTGAGCTGTGATCTTTTGGAGGAGGAAAGGCATTCTGGCTTTTGGAAGTTTAAGGCTTTTTGTGCTGGTTTTTCCTCATCTTCATAGATTTATCTACCTTTGGTCTTTGATATTGGTGACCTTTGGATGGGGTTTTTGCGTGGTTGTCCTTTTTGTTGATGATGATGCTTTGCTTTCTGTTTGTTAGTTTTCCTTCTAACAGTCAGTTCCCTCTTTCTCAGGTCTGCTGGAGTTTGCTGAAGCTCCACTCCAAACCCTGTTTGCCAGGGTATCACCAGTGGAGGCTGCAGAATAGCAAAGATTGCTGCCTGCTCCTTTCCTTGGAAGCTTCGTCCCAGAAGGGCACCTCCAAGATGCCAGCTGGAGCTCTCCTGTATGAGGTGTTTGTTGAATGCTGCTGTGAGGTGTCTTACTGTCAGGAGGCTCAGGGGCCAGAGACTCATGTGGGGAGGTAGTCTGTTTCTTAGAAGAGCTTGAGTGCTTTCCTGGGAGATCTGCTGCTCTCTTTAGCCAGGAGGCAGGAATGTTTAAGTCTGCTGGAGCTACTGCGTGTTCCCCCACGTGCTCTGTGCCAGGGAGACGGGAGTTTTATCTATAATCCCATGACTGGGGCTGCTTCCTTTCTTTCAGAGATGCCCTGCCCAGAGAGGAAGACTCTAGAGAGGCAGTTTGGCTATGCAGGCTTTGCTGCACTTCTGTGGGTTCCACACCCAGTTCGAATTTCCCAGAGGCAGTGTTTCCACTGTGAGGGGAAAACCGCCTACTCAAGCCTCAGTAATGGTGGACACCCCTCCCCTCACAAAGTTTAAGCATCCCAGGTTCACTTCAGACTGCTGTGCTGGCAGTGAGAATTTCAAACCAGTGGATGTTAGCTTGTTGGGCTTCGTGGGGGTGGAATTCACTGAACAAGACCACGAGGCTCCCTGGTTTCAGCCCCCGCTCCAGGGGAGTGAATGGTTCTATCTCACCAGCATTCCAGGTACCACTGGGGTACAAAAAATCTCCTGCAGCTAACTTGGTGTTTGCCCAAAACGCTGCCCGGTTTTTATACCTGAAACCCAGGTCCCTGGTGGTATAGGCGCCTGAGGGAATCCCCTGGTCTGTAGGTTGCAAAGACCATGGGAAAAGCATAGTATCTGGGTGGGATAGCACTGTCCTTCACGGCACAGTCCCTCATGACTTCCCTTGGCTAGGGAGGTAGTTCCCTGACCCCTTGCACTTCCCAGATGATTCAATGCCCCACCCTGTTTCTGCTCACCCTTCATGGACTGACCCACTGTCTAACCAGTCCCAGTGAGATGAACTGGGAACCTCAGTTGGAAATGCAGAAATCACCCACCTTCTGCATTAGTCTTGCTGGGAGCTGCAGACTGGAGCTATTCCTATTTGGCCATCTTGCCCAGGAATCCTTAAATGAAATATTTTAAAGCAACATCAGCAGATAAAATGTTGGCTCCCCAAAGTATTAAATATTATTCAATTTTGAATATAATTGAATAAAAATATAATATCTCTTATTCACAAAATAAATTCCTTTTGTCTACTCTCCTTGTAAATACATACATACATGTATATACACACACATGCATATACATATCCACATACTACACACACACTAATCTTATACATTCTAATTTAAATGTCTGATGCTATAATATATATTTATGTATATTATTCTAATTAAAGTTGTATTTGGGAGATGATTATATTTTCTATTCATGATTCAATTTATTATTTTTTGCTTTCTATTTTTAAAAATTCCAATATCTAAATTAATGTAAATTTATTTAGTATACAGAGAGCTAATTTTGTCTTTATTCATTAAATCTGAGATATGCACTTTGCTGTGAAATACAATAAAATGCATACAATGAAACAAGAGCTATTGACTTATAGTTGCATTATTTCAAATTCTGCTTATTTTCCTAGCTTGCTTGTGCAAACTCATAAGAACATTGAACTTAGAAATGGGAGCTATTTGAATCAAGCTCATTTGAAATGTCATTACTAATCTGTCTCTGCACCAGTCCTCATCAAGGGCGACCTTTCTGATTGCCTGTTACAGCATGACATAAATGCACTGCAACCACCCTAGTGCTATAATTGACCTTTAGCCAAAGTATAGTCATGATCCCTTTTAGTGATCTAATAACTCAATGGCACAAATACAATTCACTTATTTAAAGAATTATTGCTGACACCCTGTATTGTGTGTATTGGTAAAACAGAATGAACAAGAATAGATGGTGAGTCTTACATTTCATCTAGATTGTATCACTGAACTATAATCTTCTATTACATTCTTTTTTATAAATTACATTCATTTTTTAATTTGTGCATGTGAGAAAAAATGGGGAGACATTTAAATGTCTATATCCTTTCCAAAGGAGATTGGATTGTAGTGGCATGATCACAGCTTAACTGTTGCCTCCACTTCTTCCCACCTCAGCCACCCAAGTAGCTAAGAACCCAGGAGCATGCCAACATGCCTGGTAATTTTTGTTTATTTGTTTTTGGTAGTGAGAGGTTTCACCCTGTTGCCCCAGCTGTGAAGTTGGTGTTTATTGTAATAAGGTGAAATTTACCATGCCTATTTTTAAGTATACCATCCAAGTGTTATTACATGTTTTTTTTTTTTTTTTTTTTTTTTTTTTTTTTTTTTTTTTTTTGAGACTGAGTCAGTCTGTCACCCAGGCTGGAGTACAGTGGCATGATCTTGGCTCACTGTAACCTCTGCCTCCTGGGTTCAAGTGAATCCCTTGCCTCAGCCTCCAGAGTAGCTGGGATTACAGACATGTGCCACCATGCTGGATAATTTATCAGCTAATTTTTTTGTATTTTTAGTAGAGACAGGGTTTCGCCATGTTAGCCAGGCTGGTCTTGAACTCCTGACCTCAGGTAATCCGCTCACCTCAGCCTCCCAAAGTGCTGGGATTACAGGTGTGAGCCACCACACCTGGCCTAGAACTATTTCTATATTTTAAAACTGAAACTTCCTACTCATTAAACAGTAACTCCCCATTATTTTCTCCCCCAGCTCTGGGGAACCATTCTACTTTCTGCCTCTATGATTTTGACTACTCTTAATATCTCCTATAGGTGAAATAATACAGTATTTGTCTCTTCATGAATGGCTTATTTCAATTAGCAAAATTTCCTCAAGGTTCATCTATTTTGAAACTTCCTTCCTTTGTGAGGCTGAATAATATTCTAATTTATGTATTTGTACCCAATACACACACACACATACAGCACACATTTTTCTCATCCATTTATCTGTTGATGGACATTTGGGTTGTGTCCATGGTTTAGATATTTATGCTGCTGCTGCTGCTATGGACATAGGTGTGCAACTATCTCTTTAAGATGCCACTTTCATGTTTTTGTGTGTATTTACCCCAAAATTGAATTGCTGGATCATATGAAAATTTTATTTTTAATTTTTTGAGGATCTGCCATATTGTGCATAATATAGTCACTCTGCACTGTTTTGCAGTGGCTATATTATTTTACATTCCTGCCAACAATGCAGAAGGGTTTTAATTATTTTATGCCCTACCAACACTTGCTATTTTCTCGATTTTTGATAGTAAACATGCTAATAGGTGTGAGGTGATGTCTCATCGTAGTTTCCATTTGCATTTGCCTAATGATTTGTGACGTATAACATCTTTTTATGTGCTATTGGCTATTTGTATGCATATTTTCTGGAGAAATATTGAAGTCCTTTGCCCATTTTCGAATTTGGTTGTTTGGTATTTTGTTGCTGAGTTTTAGAGGTTCTCTATATATTGATTCTTTATCAGATATATGATTTGCAAATATTTTTTCTCATTCTGTAGGTAGCCTTATAGGCTTTACTTGACTCATCTTATTAAATCTACAAAGATATTTAATTACAATACATAATATAATTTCTATCCAAATAATATGTAATGTTACATATAGAGGGTTTATGTTTGCTCTTACTGGAGTTTTTAAAATTCCTTTTACTTAGCTAATAAGAGATATTAATTAGAAGATATTCAATATTAAAAGAAAGGCATGGAGAAACATAAAGTTTCCTAGGATAACTTTTATTTATAACACAAAATATAAATAAACACACACAAAATGAATTAGTTGTTTTATGACTAATGAAAAAAAATTTAACCTTGGGCACAGTGACAAAAAGCAATGTTGACCGAACCCAAGTGCACTGAGATCATTTGAGGATAGATAAGACATATTGTAAGAATTCAGTTTCTATCTACTAAGCTTTGCTTAATATATGGTTTTCAGTTTATACTTCTATAGTTCATAGTTTTAGACAATTTATAGTTTTGTCTAAACATGTGTCATTCAACAAGTATGAAGTGAATTTAACTGTTAAGATAATATTATACCAATAAGTTGTGTAGTATATCAATTTTGTATAGTTTAGCATAACATAATTTCATTTATATCACATAACACTCAAGTAGTAAGAGCCTGATAATGTGAATTTATTGATATGGGAAAAAATATAGATGCCTCTAGCAAAATTTTGACCTGTGTTTTTTATGAAGAGACATTTAACAACATGCATTAGAGATACCTTTCTCTATGATTTTTTCTTACCAATTAGGTAATTTTAAGATATATTAAGGCAACTTACTTTAAAGTAGAAAATAAATTCTTACACTGCCCTATATTAAGTTCTGGAACTGAACTATCACAAAGGTTTCTTTTGTTTTTGTGTTTGTGTTTTGTTTTGTTTTTGAGACTCAGTCTCACTCTGTCACCCAGGCTGGAGTGCAATGGCATGATCTCTGTTCACTGAAGCCTACACCTCCTGGGTTCAAGTGATTCTCCTGCCTCAGCCTCCCATGTAGGTGGGATTATAGCCATGCACCAGCACCCCCAGATAATTTTTTAAGTTTTTTGTAGAGACGGGGTTTCACCATATTGGCCAGGCTGATCTCAAACTCCTGACCTTAGGGGATCCACCCGCCTCTGCCTTGCAAGGTGCTGGGATTACAGGCATGAGCCACCACACCAGGCTAAAACTATCACAGTTTTGATGTTTTCATTTTATTGTCTCACATTTGTTTCTTAGCAAATATTGTCATAAATAGTACTAGCCATAGTAAAGTTTCTAGTTAAGGCTGAATTTAACTTATGAGACATATATTAATTATATAACATTATTTTTAGTTATTAACTCTAAAATATAAAACAAAACAGGAAAACATATTATGTTTTCATGTAATGTGAGACATCAATAATACTTATTACAGGTTACTTACTGGCACCAACATTTAACATTTGATGTTGATTAACATTTGGTGTTAATCAAATGTTAATGATGTCTTACATAGAAAAATCTTATGGACTATTTCCTTAACAGAGAGGAAACTTGGGCTTTCATCTTAGCCCGTTAGTGTACTGGTTCTGCCATATATAGCTGCTAATTTCTACTACAAGTATAATTGATTAGTTCCCCGCTTCTTCAGTTGTGTTTGCAGACTGCACTGCTTTCAGGAAAGCTAGTTCACACAAAGTTCCTCGGTTCTATAGAAAAATAAATAGTACAACAGGCCAGGCACGGTGGTCCACATCTGTAATCCCAGAACATTGGGAGGCCGAGGCGGGTGGATCACGAGGTCAGGAGTTTGAGACCAGCCTGGCCAAGATGGTGAAACCCATCTCTACTAAAATTACAAAAATTAACCGGGCACAGTTGTGGGTCCCTGTGATCCCACTTACTCAGAAGGCTGAGGCAGGAGAATTACTTAAACCTGGGAGGCAGAGGTTGTAGTGAGCCAAAATCGTGCCACTGCACCCCAGCCTGGATGACAGAGCTAGACTCCATCTCAAATAAATGAGTAAATAAATAAATAAAAATAAATAATACAACAAACAAATTTGAGCATCAATCAAAGAATACTCCACACTATCCTTATAAAATGTAGATAATAGCACCTCAGAGATAAGACTATTTTCAAGGTCATGTGAGATGGTATCTGTAAGTTTAAAACAGAATACGAACATAATTTTATATTATTTGCTGGAGAATGTTTCAGTATAATCTTATGGAAACCCTGGCCAGGAGTGAGATGAGAGGGTAAGAACAGAAAGAGAAAAAAGATCTAGTTATATTCAGAGATGGTATTCAAAACATTTGGAATACAAGATGTCTATTACCTTCTGAAAGTTATTTTCTTGTTTAATGGTCTGGAGCTTCTTTTTACCACTCACCCCTTTCTGGAATGCTATCTTCCAGATACACCTGGGAGTAGTATTAATAAATATCTCTTAAAGAATCGAGATAAGATGAGAGCAGTAGTCCTCAGGATGCCTGGAAATATATAGTGGGATGATGGAGAAATGTCTCTCTTTCAATGACCACCCTAGATCTCTAATGCTAAGTGAAAATATATATGAATATTATATGTACTTACTTGTATTTTAAAATTAATAACAAAATACAAAAACATTTCCCCATTCTATTAAAAAAATAGTTTCTTGTTTAAGCAAAATATGTAATTGCAGTGCTGATTCTGGAAACACAACTTTCTTTAATCTTTTAATAACATCTATTTGTCTGATGAAAGACTACTCACGTAATTCAATGTGACCATAATTTTAGGCATTTTAGATACACATACATGACATCTGGTTGCCAGGTAAATGCCCATGAAATCGATCTTCCATGCCTTCTTTAAACCATTTATGCAAGTTATTACCTTATGAAACTATAATTTTTATGTTCACCTGTGTTCTAAATAAAATACAATCACTACCGAAAGAACTGTCAGTTCTCAATTATAACAGTCTGTGGTTGATATTAAAGCTAAAACCAGACATACTAATAAATATTTTTGTTTCTTCTCTCTTTTGAAAGATATGGTTTTCTATGTCAACTATATGTAACGTTTGAAAAAACAGAAAAAAAATTAGTAAGCATCTCTGAAAAGTAGCAATAAAGGAATGACCCTGAATATGGAAATGCACTATTTAAACACTCAGAGACAGACGGAAGTACAAAATAGAAAGGAGGTTAACAGAAGCTGAGATAGTCAGGGGAGGGGAAGAATGGGGGAATAATGGCCAAATATGTAGCTACAGTTAAAGAGAAATACATTTAAGACCTCAATTGTACAGCATGGTGAATTGTATTTTTAACTAATAAAAAGGAAGTGGATGTTAAGTATTCTCATCATAAAAAATGAAAAATAGATGAGATAATGCATTTTTAAAATTAGCTAGATGTAACCATTCCAAACATCATGTTGTATACAAGAAATATGTACAATTTTATCTGTCAATTTAAAACAAGGTGTTCTGGGTCTACTTGATCCATAATGTTAAAACACTTTTCTTTATGAAATACTGTTAAAATCTCAGAGGCTGAAGCCTAGCTCTACAAGCTTATAAGATTTATTATGAGAAGATATGTATGAAGAGTGTTTAAAAAGGTGTTTGGCATTTAGTGAATGATAGTAATATTTAGCAGCCACCACACCCATTTACCAATGATTGTGAGTCAACGTTGCTTTGCATTGGTATATTCAGTTTTAGAGGGCTGCACAGAGTAATGTTTTTCATAATGTAGGTCATAAACTGTTAGTGGGCCATAAAGGCAATTTAGTAAGTTGCAGCTTTCACTTTTCTATTGCATATTCTGACTTATATGTGGGAGCTAAGAAAGGTAATCTTATGGAGACAGAGAGAAGACTAGTAGATGCCAGAGGCTGGAAAGGGTAGGAGGAAGGGGAAGATAAACAGAACTTAGTTAAATGATACAAAAATACAGTTAAGTAGAAGGAATATGTTCCAGTGTTTGATAGCACAGTAGTGTAAATACAGTTAACAATTATTTATTATATATTTCAAAAAAGCTAGAAGGGAAGATTTGAAAAACATTACCAAAACTAGAAAATAAATGTGTTGACGTGATGGATATTCCCATTACCCTAATTGATCATTATACATAATATGCATGTATCAAATTATTACATGTACAAAATATGTACAATTACTGTGAATATATAATGGATATATATATGTACACATATATGAAATAGAAAAGTAAATTAAGTAGAATAAAAAATAATGCATGTTGTATTAGAAAAGTACAGATATTGTTTCTCATGCATGACAGACATATGGGTACCAGTGTATTTTTTTTAATACGATGTTCAAATTTGTCTAAAATCAAAATATAAAAATTGTATCTAATAACTAAAGATTAGACATGTTTGATATTTTTTTCTGAAAATGTGTTTGTTCTTAAAGTAAATATTTAGTACCTCAAACTTTTTTTTTTTTTTTTTGAGATGGAGTTTTGCTCTTGTTACCCAGGCTGGAGTGCAATGGTGCAATATCAGCTCACCGCAACCTCCACCTCCTGGGTTCAAGCCATTCTCCTGCCTCAGCCTCCTGAGTAGCTGGGACTACAGGTGTGCATCACCATACCCAGCTAATTTTTGTATTTTTAGTAGAGACAGGGTTTCATTATGTTGACCAGAATGGTCTCCATCTCTTGACCTCATAATCCACCCAGCCTCCCAAAGTGCTGGGATTATGGGCGTGAGCCACCACGCCTGGCCTTAGTACCACAAACGTCTAAATAGAATTACACTTGTACCTTAGTATTACTATAATAATAGCAATAGTTTAGTAGGAACAAATAAAAATAAATATATTTTTAAATAAAATTTTATTTCTTTAACCGCTTTGCTTTTAGTATCTTTTACTCAGAAAATATAGCAATATAAATGAATCAGCAAAGGTTTGCTTTGAAAAAGAGGCTGGGTTTAATACCTTTAAATTCGAGTTCAAATGAATGGAAATTACTTCAAAGACAGCACGTTATTGCACTGAGACTGTCTAGCCCTTTCAAACTATTTGTTAAAAAAATTACATTTAATTAAAAAAATTTTGCTTTGATCAATTTGTAAAGCTTGTTAAAAGCCTTGAAACTTTTTTTTTAATCATATGTGCCTGTGTAGAGTAATTTAGACTACAAGGCATCATGCATTGCTTTTGAAATGCTTCAGCTAGGCCAGGCGTGGTGGCTCACCCCTGTAATCCCAGCGCTTTGGGAGGCTGAGGTGGGTGAATCACGAGATCAGGAGATTGAGTCCATCCTGGCCAACATGGTGAAACCCCGTCTCTGCTAAACTACAAAAAAATTAGCAGAGCGTGGTGATGCATGCCTTTGACCCAGCTCCTTGGGAGGCTGAGCAGGGGAATTGCTTGAATCTGGGAAGCGGAGGTTGCAGTGAGCCCAGATCATGCCCAAGCACTACAGCCTGGTGACAGAGCAAGACTCCATCTAAAAAAAAAAACAACAGAAATACTTCAGCTATACCATGTAAGCAAGCATTCCCGAGTTCCTGAGACTTGAAAGAACATCTGTTAAAACTATTGTGACCTCATCTGTCAAAGTGATATTTCAGTTACACAAAAACTTCCATCTACATCAGAAATCCGTCAACAGCTGATCCTGAATAACAGAGCTAACAAAATGGATGGCTGAGTCTCTGCTTGCGATTGAGGTTGGCTTAAAGGGATGAGAAAGCAAGCATAGAAAACTGAATGCAGCCAAGTGGTAAGATAAAGTTTATACCGTTGACAAAATAGCCAGAAATCATACTGGGCAAAATATTGCTTGAAAATGTAAATTGATTGCAATTTAAACTACAGAATATAGAATGGAATACCATTATATATTTAAATAATACGATTATTATTTAAAATGAAAGTATTCCTACCAAATGCTTAAACTAAGTTTAAGTTTATGATACTCTAGACAATGTTCTAAAAGCTTTAAAAATATAAACACATGTGAACTCCATACAAAGTTTTTGAGGTAAACATTTTACCGTCTTTGACACATAGAGAAACTGAAACCCCAAGAGCTAAGTGTCTTGACCTTGTTCACACAGCTGTAAAAATTTGAGGTGCTAAGAAAATTTCCTAAACATTCTGATTCCAAAGATTATGTGGCTTAGCCTCTTGCAGTATTATTTTTCCACTCAATCATTATTAAAATTTGTTTAGTAAAACAATGCTAGATTATGTCTCACCCAAAATAAAATATCAAATTTACATTAAAATATATCTACCTATCATTTATCTATTCTGTACTTAGATCATTACGTTTATATAAGAATGAGCTGAATTCTGAAAGCCTTGAAAATATGAAGCTCTGGTATCAATGCTACAATATGGCAAGGTTTGAGGGACATAAGTGATAGCAAATTTGACACATAAATATTTTGGCAACATTGAAAATGAAAATGGTAGTCTGACATTTCCAAATATAGTAATGTGAACTGAGGATTTAAACAAAGTGGTGAGCTGAGCAACTATTATAGAACTACTGATGTGAACAACTTAGTATCGACTGTTAGTCAAAGGGGTGAGGTTTCCGGCTCTGGGTCTCTGTAATGAGACAGACTGAACTTTCTTTCTAGTCCAGTCACTTATGATTACCTCATATGTATATTACTAATAGGATTTGCCTCAGAGAGTGCTTTTCATTATTTCTTAAATGAATATTAAATGCGTAGCTTAAGGTCTATTACATAACTAACCGTCAATATATGATAGATATTACCATGCTTATTAATGATGAATTGTTACTATTAGTCAATTGAAGAGGCCTGAAACCATATTTGCAACAAAATCACATTTAGTAATTAGCAATGCTTGTTAGTGTGATTTTCTTTATATTTTTGTTTGAATTTCAAAAACTTCTACGTATTTACCCACATATTTTACATGAATTCAATATTTTTTTAAACATAATATATTTAGTCAAATTCCACCAACACTCTGATATGATAATGAGAAACCTGGCAATGACATCAGCTAGATGTTAGCAGATGCTAAGGTGATTTAGAATGTTCATTCATGTGTTGGAACACAACTTAGCTATACTCCTCTAGCAGCCTTGTATACATGTAACCAGTTTACTCTTAAGTCCCTGTATTACTTATCCAAAGAATGCTCTAGAGAAAAAGAACCAAATAATGTGTGTACAGTTGCATATTTATTTCAAAGAATTGGCTCATATAATTGTGAAAGCTTGGTTAAGACAAAAATTAAGTAGGGCAGAGACTCAGGGAAGAGCTGCAGTTGTGTTCAAAAGCAGTCAGCTGGCTGAATTTGTTTTCGTTTGGAAAAGGTCAGTCTTTGTTCTATTAAGATTTTCAATTGTTTGGATAAAACCTAGTCACATTATGAAGGCCAATCTGCTTTACTCAAAGTGCACTGATGTGATAGTCTCATCAAAGAAACAACTTCATGGAATCATCCAGAATGATGCTTGATCCAATATCTGAGCATCATAGCCCAACCAGGCTGCCAAAAATAAATTAACTATCACAGCTCCTTTATACTACATAAGCTTCTATCCATCATTTTTAAGGTGTCATAATGTTAAATTGCATAGCATGCCTGGACATTTAGATTAACTTCATTTTTTTTTGCCTGCAATGAGTATTTTTGAGATACAGCCTCTTTCCCAAAAACTACTGGCTCTAATTTTTTTCCCATTAAATAGATAGATTTTAATGATAAAACTGGATAAATTTAGTTAATATGTAATAATAATATATTTATTTTTATATTTATATTGATGGGCAGATATATTTGGAATTCCAATTAGTATTATTGAGACTGTACATATGTGTGTATGTATCTATACATATAGTCTGCTTTTTACTTAAATTAGTTATAATAATAAATCAGAGATAGTATCTTACAGCTTTAGCAAATGAATACATGTTTTTTTGTTAATAGCAAGGATCCAATAATGTAAATGCTTTGTTATGGTTTTTGCTTGAGGTTGCATTTTTAGTGAAAACAATATACTTAATTTGTATTGCAAAGTATGTACAGCACATTAGATAATTTCTTGAATATCATTATTTTCTCCTGTGTAAACATAGCAAAAAGGAACATTTCTGTACATAAGTGAATAGCTTGGTGTTTACGTCTTGGTGTGCAAAATATGCCATGATGTTGCAATAGGTGTTTATTTCACATATGAGCCACTGAATATATATTAGACTAGGTGAAACAGATAAAGAGCTAGCACATTAAACTGTCATTTCAACAAAGATATTTTGGATACCTATCTAATTTGTGCCATGAACTGTTCTGGAAAAAATACAACAGTGGAAAATACAAAAAATAAAATAAAGTTGTCTTCCAAAAGTTTGTGATCTCATAAACTTACCAAAATTTGGTAGACATTACATGCTATACTTGATATATACACAACTAGGTACCTTAAGCTTTTGCAGAAAAACGTTGCCACCTCTATTATTATAGGAATAAATTCATAGACATACATATATCCCTTTGAGAAAACGTACATGGTTACCCCTCTGAGATTATGTGAAATTGGATTTGTTCAAATGATACAGAGCAACCTGCCTCTTTAAAAGAAGGATACCAGCTGGGTATGGTGGCTCTGGCTTGTAATCCCATCATTTTGGGAGGCCTATGCGGGTGGATCACCCGAGATCAAAGTTTGGGACCAGCGTGTCCAAAATGGTGAAATCCCATCTCTACTAAAAGCACAAAAAATTAACCAGGAAGTGGGCTCCTGTAATCTCAGCTACTCAGGAGGCCGAGGAAGGAGAATTGCTTGAAGCTGGGAGGTGAAGTTTGCAGTGAGCTGTGATCGCGCCCCTGCACTCCAACCTGGGCGACAGAGCAGGACTCTGTCTTAAAAAGAAAACAAAAAGTTTTCCTTTTCAGTCTTCTGAAAAAACAAACAAACAAACAAAAAAACCTAAAATATCCAAGAGTACTGATCTCTGTATTAAGCATAAATTTTGCTTACTTCCAAAGGAAATCACTAATAGGGTAAATCCAATTTAGTAAAACTCTGATACAGTAAATCAATTGCTAATTTTCCTATCTACCTAATACTAGCACACGATGTACTTAAAACTTTTAGAGGCTGTGAATGATTATGCATCTTATTCTTTCCAATTAGAAGTAAAGACACTCTGGATGTTCTGAACAACCTGATAGCTGAAAACGGCAAACAAATGGTCACTGGATAAAATTTATCCACAGGTATCAGGAAAGAAACTTCTACAAATGTAGAAGTCATTTTTATCTATGGAGATGGCAGAGCAGAGTGAGACATTTATGTAAAATATTTTAGACCTTTAAAATAGATTTACACTGAGATTATGTTTACAGTCTTAATGATCATTACAAATTACTTTGGCAAATTTCATATTTAATATTCTCTGCTGTTGTCCATGATAGAAATGTAGATAATGGCAAAACTACACTAGAATAAAAATTTAAGCTGAGATGTAAATATTATGCAAAATATAAGCTTCATCTAATATAAAGATCAGTTCTAAAATTCTGAAATGTCATTATGAATTATAATAATGAATTACATTATTTTAATATATGTTTTCTTCCTTTATAACTTGTACTTATTTTTTCTTATACTTTCTTTTATATGTGTATGTGTAGGATGTGTATGGTGTATTTGACATCATGCTTATCAAATACTCAAAGAGCAATCTTTTAGTCTCTAGTGTTATCATCTGTTTTGATAAATCTAAGCTGTTATTGAAAACTCACAATGATGTTTGATGGTGAGTGATTTACATAAAATGCTGCTATTTTTAAAAATCTAGTTGAGTTTAAGCACAGGAGCTTAAAATAAATGCTTTGGAATAGAAATATCTGCAAATAAAACAAGTATGTTTTGAAATTATAAAATATAAGCAAAGAGATACTGAAGATATTTCTAATTACTTATACCCAAATGATTATAAATTGTTCTGTTATAAAGACACATGCACACGTATGTTCATTGCGGCACTGTTTACAATAGCAAAGACCTGAAACCAACCCAAATGCCCATCAATGATAGACTGTATAAGAAAAATGTGGCACATAGTACACCATGGAATACTATGGAGCCATAAAAAAAGATGAGCTCATGTCCTTTTTAGGGATACGGATGAATCTGGAAACCATCATTCTCAGCAAGCTGACACAAGAACAGAAAACCAAACACCACATGTTCTCACTCATAAGCGAGTATTGAACAATGAGAACACATGGGCACAGGGAGGGGAGCATCACACACTGGGGTCTGTTGTGTGGTGGAGGGCTAAGGGAGGGACAGCAGCGGGTGGGGAGGTTGGGGGGGATAACATTGGGAGAAATGCCTGATGTATTTGACAAGGGTATGGAGGCAGCAAACCATCATGGCATGTGTATACCTATACTACAGTTCTACAAGATGTGGACATGTACCCCAGAAGTTAAAGTACAATAATAAAAAAGAGGTTAAAGTGGAAATTCTTCTCATGGCCCTTTAAATTCGTGAAACAAATTTTCTTAGTGAAATTTGCTTATTTTGTCTTGGCAAAACATGAAATGATGCACCTCTGTAGGACAGAAAGGTAATGTAATTAAAAAGCTATTGACACTACTACCTTTGGTCATTAGATAGAGATAAGGAATTAAAAGATATAATTTTTGTCTTAAAATTTTCACATAACACAAAATATTTGAGATGAAAGATAAGGAATAACTTGCATCTAAATTGTGATGGTCTCCTACATACAGAAATTAATTGCAAATTAAAAGTGTTAGGCAGTGTCATTATTGATGTAACTCATTTCTTTTACAAAAACTTAGTATCTGAACCCAATTTAAGTATTTTTAGACTTATGCAAACCACAGAATGGAAAAATGATGAGCTGTGCACCTCACCCTGCTAAGGCACTGTATTTTGAGTTGATTTATTCTCATTTTGCTTCTGCCTCATTTGCTCCCGTGGTCTCTTTTCTATAAATAGGTATTTTCTGTACTGTGGTACAAAAAAGGTATTCAGTATTTATATCATAATCCTTGTGAATAATTGATGATCATTTAGGGTTTATGCATTGTCTAAATCAAACACTTTGGATAGAAAATTGAAAATGCATGTTTGTCAAACAAGTCATTTATGTATCCTGATAGACAGGTTGGTGGCAGGATCTGGATACACAGTTTGCGTGGCTAACAGAACACAACTACTGGAGAAGCAGCCATAAAGGATAAAAGTGAAGATGAGATGAAAATACAACAGGATCCTAGGTGATGCATTTTTAAAATGTGTAACAGCAAAAACAACAGATATTAACAGCAATTAAAAAACAGTTTTGATGAGTACATTGAGGAGGGTTGAGTGCAGGGCGCGGGATACACCACAGCTAGGTGAACCAGAGTGGTTTTGTATTGAGTATTAAATCACTCAAAGAATCAGCAGGACGGACGAGCATAGAGACTTGAAATGAGTTTCACCAATAACTCTCCGAAGCATTTTTGCTGTTCCTTTTGCTGTGAGCAGGCAGCTGCTGTTTAAAATAGGAACCCTCGGATTGAGCTACAACCTCTAAATGAACTGCCCTGTTACAGTCCACAAGACAGCCTTCTGTCCTTTTCTCCTGAATTATCTTCCGGTGAATTCAACATCCACATTAATATAATAATATAATAATTAATATAAGTAAATCAGATCTAACACCCGAGCTACAATGGCATTTAAAACGCACTTTCACATTTCCAAGTTAAGCAGCATTACTATCTTTCCCGAACACTCTTTCTGTTAACTGTCACCCTTTAGAAGACATGTCACAAGAGTTTGGAATATATGCTAATAAATCCATCCACATAACCTGCTTTATTGGGCAACTTGATTCACCTTCAACAAAATGACTCAAAACTGGCTGGGTATGGTGGCTCACACCTGTAATTCCAGCACTTTGGGAAGTGGATCTCCTGAGGTCACTTTGAGATAAGCCTAGTCAGCATGGTGAAACCCCGTCTCTACTAAAAATACGAAAATTAGCCAGGCATGGTGGCACATGCCTATATTCCACCTACTTGGGCGGCTGAGGCAGGAGAATCCCTTGAACCTGGCAGCAGAGACTGCATGAGCTGAGATCGTGCTACTGAATGCCAGCCTGGGCTACAGAGTGAGAATTTGTGTCAACAAAAACAACAACACATACACACACACACACACACACACACACACACACACACACACACACACAAACAAAATAGCTAAAAACATAATTTACATAATAATTTATCTTTTCTTTACAAAAGACTGGATGCCATGACTTATTTTGTTTTGTTTTTAAGAAGATGTGGTTTTCAGTCTTTCCTTTGTATCATATATGTACATATATCTATCTATCTATCTATCTGTCTGTCTATCTATCTATCTATCATCTATCTGTCTGTCTATGGCAAGAACAAGTCCTTTCACCTAAAAGCCTGTAAAATAAAAATGAGTTATTTACCTCCAGGGTAAAATGGGGATACAGGCTTTGGGTAAATGTCCCCATTACAAAAGGTAGAAATCAGCCAAAAGAAAAGGTCTACAGGCCCCACACAAGTCTGAAAGCCAACAGGATAGTCATTAAATCTTAATGCTCCAGAATAATCTCCTTTGACCTTATGTACCACATCCAGGACACACTGCTACAGGAGAGAGCTCCCAATGCCTTCAGAAGCTCCACCTCTGTGTCTCTGTAAGGAACAGGTCCTGTGGCTGTTCTCAAAGGTTGCAGCTGAGTGCCTGTGGCCTTTCCAGGCACAGGGTCTAAGCCATCAGTGGATCTATAATTCTGGGGTCTGGAGAATGATGGTCTCCTTTGCACAGCTCCATGAGGCAGTACCCCAGTGGGAGCATGGTGTGGGTTCTCCAACTCCACATTTTCCTTGGCTTTGCCTTAGTAAATGCTTTCTATGAGGGCTCCAATCCTGCCCACTGCCTGGGCACTCAGGCTTTTCTGTAAATCCTCAGTAATCTAGGTGGGAGTTCCAAGTCTTCTTCGCTCTTGCACTTTGGGCACCTACAGGCTTAACATCACACGTAAACCAACAAGGCTTATAGCTTATGCCTTTTGGAGAAGCAGCACAAGCTGTACTTGGCTCCTTTGAGCAAAGCTTGGAGCCAGAGTGGCCTGAATATGGGGAACAGTGTCCCATGACTGCACAGGGCTCAGTGGGGCTCTGGGCCTGGGCCCTGAGATTATTATTTCCTCTTAGGCCTGTGGGCCTGTGATGGGAGTAGCAGCCTCAAAGATCTCTGAGATATCGTTAAGGTTTTTTCTATTATCTTGACTATCATTACTTGGATCCTTTTTAGTTATTTAAATCTCTAAAGTGATTACACTACAGCTCATGTGAATTTCTCTCCTGATGATAAATTTTTGTTCTCTACCACATCATGAGCCTGCAAATTTCTCAAACTCTTATGCTCTGGTTCCCCTTCAAATATAACTTCACACATTAAATCATTTATTTGCTCCCACATCTAATCTTAGGGTGTTTGAAGCAGCTAGGTCACATCTTGAATGATTTGCTTACAAATTTCTTCCTCTAGACACACTAGGTAATCACTATTAAGTTCACTAGTTTACCATAATATAGCCAAGTTCTATGCTAAGGCATAACAAGTATGACCTTATCTCCAATTTCCATCTGAGACCACATCAGCCTCACTTTTACGGTTCATATTAACAACAGCATTATTGTCACAACTGTTTAATCATTATCTAAGTAGTTCTAAACTTTACCTCATCTTCCTATCTTCTGAACCTCCCAACCTGATTGGTTTGGCTCTGTGTCCCCACCCAAATCTCATATCAAATTTTAATCTCCATATGTTGGAAGAGGGGCTGGTGGAAACTGAATGAATCATGGGGGTGGACTTCCCCCTTGCTGTTCTTGTGATACAGTTCTCATGAGATCCTGTTGTTTAAAAGCATGGAGCACTCCCCTTTGTGCTCTCTCTCTCTCTCTCTCTCTCACTCTGCAATATGAAGAAGGTGTTTGCTTCCTTTCACCATCTGCCATGATTATACGTTTCCCAAGGCGTCCCCAGCCATACTTCCTGTTCCTCCTTTGGAATCATAAGTCAACTAACCCTCTTTTCTTCATAAAATATCCAGTCTCCACTAGTTTTTTAATAGCAGTGTGACAATGGACTAATACACAATCTCTGCCTGTTATCCAATTCCAAAGCTGCTGTCATATTATTAGATACCTTTTCGGCAATGCCCCACTCCTCAGTACCAATTTTCTGTGTTAGGCATTTCTCAGGTTAATGTAAAGGCATACATGAGACTTAGTAATTTATATTTTTTAAAAGAGATTTCATTGGCTTATGGTTCTGCAGGTTTTACAGGAGGCATGGTGCTGCCATCTGCTTGGCTTTTAAGAAGTCCTCAGCAAGCTTACAATCATAGCAGAAGGTGCATAGGGAGCTTATGTACCACGTGGCAAGAGTGGAAACAAGAGAGAGAGTAGGAGGGGAGGTGCTCTACACATTTAAAAATCGAGATCTCCGCTGGATATGGTGGCTCACACCTGTAATCACAGGAATTTGGGAGGCAGAGGTTGAAGGATCACTTGAAGGTCAGGAGTTCAAGACCAGCCTGGCTAACTGGTGAAACCCCATCTCTACTAAAAATACAAAAATTAGCTGGGCGTGGTGGTGGGTGCACCTAATCCAACTACTTGGGAGGCTGAGGCAGGAGAAACACTTGAACCTGGGAGGCGGAGGTTGCAGTGAGCCAAGATTGCACCATTGCATTCCAGCCTCGGTGACAGAGATAGCTTCCATCTCAAAACAAAAACAAGAAAAAAGTAAAAAAAAAACCAAAAAACCCAGATCTCATGAGAACTCATTACTGTTTTGAGAACAACACCAATCCATGAGAGATGTGCCTCCATAAACCAAACACCCCACCTGGCCCCACCTTAACACTGAGGATTATATTTAGACACAAGATTTGGGAGACAAGTATCCAAACTATACTGATAGCTAACATAATATCTCATCTATTCTCTTTGCTTTCATAAAATATCACTAAAACCAGTATTCTATACATAATACTTAATATTCATCAATTTTTTTAACAGTGAAGACCATATAATACAAAATGCTAACGAATATTATTTTCTTTAGTATTTATGTTCTATTATAAGAATGATTGAATACATTTAGAACATTGTTATACAATAAATCTTAGCAATTATTTGAGGAATTTCCAAAACAAACTAAAATATAAAATACAGTTTAATTTTATCCACAGATAATATCCAGAATTTCATGAAATTGTTTAAGGGGACCTAATGCCATTACAAATGTTTACGAAGTACTGATAAACAATGATATTGATACAGGAAACTCCTCTATATTTATGTAAGTCATAAAAAATAATTATTGTGAAATGATGAATGTAATGTTTATTGCTTATGTTTGCAAATAAAAATAAAAAAATCTATAAATATTGTGGTATGAAATAGTCTTAGAAACAATTTTGGAGTGGTTAAACTTTAGCAAGAATCACATAAAGGTCACATATAAGCTATAAGACTGACTATTTAGCTTACACTTTTATAAATGTCTAAGTTTGAAAATATTATTGTATCATTGAATCTAGGTAATCATAATCTTTTATATTAATTGTCATCCACCTTGCTTCAATAGAAGTTTTAAAAAATTATCCTAATATTTGACTGAGTTTTTATTTCTTTTCACAAAACATTGATGAATACAGATACAACAAACAGTACTGTGATTATGTTACTCATATTGGCATTATTGTGGTAATGCCATATCAAAATATATGTTTATAAATTTTAGGTACATGTATAAAGAAACATGTACCGAAACATATGTAAAAGTCAAAACTTACCTATTTTTAAAATCGCTCATCAAATTAAAACATTGACATAGGCATAGGCAAGAACTTCATGACTAAAACACCCAAAGCATTGGCAACAAAAGCCAAAATAGACAAATGGGATCTAATTAAACTCCAGAGCTTCAGTACAGCAAAAGAAACAATCATTAAACTGTCAACCAACAGAATGGGAAAAAAATTTGCAATCTACACATCTGGTAAAAGGCTAACATCCAGAATCTACAAAGAACTAAAACAGATTTACAAGAAAAAAACAAACAAACCCATTCAAAAGTGGGAGAAGGGTAGGAACAGACACTTTTCAAAAGAAGACATATATGAGGCCAACAAACATGAAAAAATTCTCATCATCACTGATTATTAGAGAAATGCATTTCAAAACCTCACACCAGTTAGAATGGTGATCATTAAAAAGTCTGGAGACAACAGCTGCTTGAGAGGATGTGGAGAAATAGGAACACTTTTACACTGTTGGTGGGAGTGTAAACTAGTTCAACCACTGTGGATGACAGTTTGGCGCTTCCTCAAGGACCTAGAAATAGAAATTCCATTTCTATTGAAATTGACCCAGCAATCCCATTACTGGATATATACCTAAAGGATTATAAATCATTTTATTATAAAGACACATGCACACATATATTCATAGCAGCACTGTTTACAATAGCAAAGACCTGGAACCAACCCAAATGCCCGTAGATGATAGACTGGACAGGGAGAATGTGGCACATATACAACATGGAATACCATGCAGCTATAAAAAGGGATGAGTTTGTGTACTTTGTGGATAATTCTGGAAAACATCATTCTCAGCAAACTGACACAAGAATAGAAAATCAAATATCTCATGTTCTCACTCATAGGCAGGTGTTGAACAATGAGAACACATGGACACAGGGAGGGGAGCATCACATACTGGGATTTGTTGGTGGGGCAAGGGAGGGACAGCAGGGGGGTGGGAAGGTTGGGGAGGGATAACATTGGGAGAAATGCCAGATGTAGTTGACGGGGGATGGAGGCAGCAAACGACATTGCCATGTGTGTACCTATGCAATGATCCTGCATGATCTGCACATGTACCCAAGAACCTAAAGTACAATTTAAAAAAATAATAAAAATAATAAAGAAACATGTACAGAAACATATATAAAAGTCAAAACCTATCTATTTTTAAAATCACTCATCAAATTAAAACACTTTTAGCCCTAATTCTAAAATTCATTTGTAGAAAAACAGCTAGAATTTTCACAACACAAATAGTTTTCAAAATAATGTAATTTCATTTTTAAAAAATAGCAATAACTTTCATTTTTTAAAAATATCATCTAGAATATTTCAAAATGTTGACATATCTAAGGAATATTTTATATTGTCTCTAGCGAGAGTATTTCTTTTAAACGAATTAACATCTCTTTCCCTTAACAGACTATCTTCTAGGTTAAGCTTGCCAGGCAACAATGCTTTCATTTTCCGTGGTGCACATGATAAAAATTTTAAAATCTGGCATTTAAAGGGGAGTGAAAGTTCAGACCTAATTCAGCAGTGATCAGGGGAAATGAAAGAGGCAGCAACTTTTGGAAGTGAAATTGGAAAGTTAATAGGAAATTTGAACTTTAAATGTTGTTACATTTCTAGTCAGTACATCCTAAAACCTTTTGCTCATCAGTTTATGTTACATTTGAAAATACAAAAGATAAGAATGTACATAGTAATTGTAGCTATAAAACAGTCAGCATTACTTTTTACGTGGTATCAATGCCCTCAAATACCTTTTCTTTATAATTACTTTTTACTTAACTGTTAAACATCATGGATAGTTACTTCATAATTTATTTTAGAAATATGACTGATATGTATTTATAACTTAATACTATTTAGATAATGTATGTTTCATTTGTTGAAGTCAAAGTTTTTGACACTGTATATGACAATAAAAATCAAAATGAGAATGTATTTCGTTGATTGTAATATTCCTATATTATGGCATTAGATTTTCTTACAAAGACTTAAAAACATGATTAACAGATGCCAAGTGTAACAAATGCCACTTTATCAGAAACATGTATTTGCCTTTTTTTCATAAATGACAGAAAATCATAATATGGCTGATAGGTACATGAAGATAATGTTAGTATAATATTAAAACTATTACATTTTAAATAAATGCTGAAATCAGAATTCTAGAAATGAAACACAACTTTTAGCCCTAAATCATACCCTTTTCATGCATCATAAAAAATTATAAGAAAGATCTCCAAAAATTTGCTTGAGAATATACCAAATACTTGAATATTTATAAGGTCCTAAATATAAATTCACAACTCATTTCTTCCTTCCTTTATTGAAACACTATGGTGCTAATGCAGTTATAGAAATAATCTTTTTGATGTCTGACTTAGAGGATATACAGCCCCTTTGGAAAGAAAACAGACATAGAAATGTAGAAAACAAGGAGGATATAAGATGATAATTGAGAATGATATCAGAACACAGCATAGTTTGAAGGTTCATCACATTGCAGATATCTCCATGTAGTTAAACTAATTTAGTTTTTTTTTTTTAAATAAAATCTCTTTGAAAGGTATTATGTGCTATGTAAATCTCCAACAAATGCTCAGTGGGATTAAGGAGTTAGGTACAGTTATTTTAAGCCACGTAAACATTTTTGGAAAAACCCTACCAGGTATTATATATTCAAATTAAGAAAATTACATAGATCGAAAAAAATCTATGTAAAGGTGAACCTTTAGAATAGGAGCAGCCCCTATATAGTATTTGTTCTATAAAGACAGAACAAAATAATTTTGAGGTCGTAATGCATCCAAAGGATTGTGTGAATATTCCTAAATCTAAAATTGATTAAGATACAGCCTTCATTGGTGCATATGAACAGAGTTTTTCACTATTAAAGATTTTACTCAATGGGCAAAGCCCATTTAATTTTCAAATAAAGGGTGATAAATGTGTCCAGCAATATTATTACATGTTAAACATATAATAATCATCATTATTATCATATATGGTCACATCCTGGGAGTGTCAGCTATTGTATGAGGTATTTTATCTTTCATTTTTTAAATTATTTCAGAGTGGAAGTGTTATCGTCAATTCTATACAAATGTAAATGTTGACAGTCAGAGAGGTAGAAAAAAGTTACTCAAAATTTCATATCTATTTTCCTTAATTTATGGTGAAAGTGGAACTTAAGCCTAGTCTAACTAATCATAACATCATACATCTTTTCTTGACCATAATCTAGAATGAGTCTCTGAAAATTATCTGAAGAAAATTCAGAAAGAAATGACAAAAATGTATGTTAGTGTTCAGCTTTAGCTAAGTAGTTTCAGAATGAAAAATAAAGTGCTAGAGAATCAAAATAATAATTGAAATGCAGTGAAATGCTAATGAAAATATTGTGTTTTATATTTACAGACAGTATTAACTGTCTGTATCTGATTAACATCCCACTTTTCTCTCTAAGGAAGACCAATATTAATAACATTTCATTATAAGTTAATATTATTCAAAAGATTTTTAAATGTATTTTATACAAAAAAAGAGTTGTACTTGAACATGGGCACTACATTTAGTTTGTGTTAGATTATATGTGAATTCATAAACAAACATTTCAATATATCTAATAAAATATTAATTTTCAAATAAAGTGGTATGAAAGAATAATAATATCACTGTTTTCTGGGGCGGGCAGGGAGAACAAAACAACAAAAAAGATTTTTTTCTACCTGTCTTCTTCAAAGGAGAAGAGAAATAGAAATTGAATAGCAACTATTTTTATGTATTAGAATTTATGTGTGGATCAAAAACTACATAAGTCATCAGAAAGAAGCACATTTTAAATTGAGTTTAAAATGAAAATAAATTGAGTTCAAGTTCATAAATAATTTCAAAAAATAAGAACAAACTTGAAAATTGCTAGGTTGTACAGTCCCATTTAGCACTCTGGACCCATTTATCCCCCTTTATTTAACTATTTTAAAACAGATTTTATTCTGAGATATAAGTCACATAAAATATTCACAATTTAAAGTCTCTAGTTAATGGGTTTTAGTATGTTAATAGAGTTGTGTAACTATCACCACAATCAATTTTAGAATATTTTTGTTACCCATAAAACAAATTCCTACCTACTGGAAGTCACTTCCCATCCCTACATGTCCCCCATGCTGAGGTAACTACTGATCTATTTTTGGTCTATATACACTTGTCTATTCTGGGCATTTCCTACAAATGAAAACATATAGTAAGTGTGGATTTATGGTTGGCTTATTTAATTTGTAATGTTTTCAGAGTTCGTCCAAATTGTAGCATGAAGCAGTACATTATTTCCTTTTTATTATTGCATGATAGTCCATTATACGTCTACACCACATTTTGTCTAGCCATTCATCAATTTATGGACATTTTGGATTACGTTCTCTTTTTAGCTAATATGAATAATGCCATTAACATTTCTGTAAAAGTTATTGTGTGGATATATGATTCAGTGAATTTTAGTATATACCTACAGATAAAATTACTGGATCATATATTAATCCTATGTTTACTATTTTGATAAAATATCAACATGTTTTCCAAAATAGTGTAACATTTTATATTCCCAAAATGAGAATTCCAATTTCTTCACTTCTTTGCCAGCATTTATTTTTGCCTCTCTTTTAACTATAGCCATTCTTGTTGATTTAAAGTGACATTTCATTGTGTCTTTGATTTGCATTTGCTTAATAGTTCATCTTTTCTATGCTTATTAGCTATATGTATGTCATTTTTAAAAAAAGTGTCTATTTCATACCTTTCCTCATTTTTTAACCAGATTACTTACGTTTTTGTTTTTGGTTTTAGTGTTGAGTTGGAAGTGTTTTTCATATATTCTGGATATAAGTCCTTTTTCAGATGCGTAATTTGCAAATGTTTTCTCTCCATCCTGTCAGTTATCTTCTCATTTGTTTTTAAAAATAATGACCTTTAAGAAAGAATCATATTTTGATAAAATTTAACACATTTTATTTATTTCTATAGTAACTTCTGCTTTAATGCAGTGTCTAGGAAGGTTTTGCTTCACAAAATCCAAAGACGCCATGATTTACTTCTAATTTTCATTTTTCTTTTATGATTTAACTTTCTCATAAGGGTTTCTCCTAAACAGAAAAGCTTTTTATTTTTAGTTAATTTTTATGTGTGGTGTAAAAAGGGTGCTCAGCATTATTATTTTGTGTATTCACTTGTCCCATGAGTATTTGTTCAAAAACATTTTCTTAACCCACAAAATTGGTTGGACGTCTTTTCTGAAATCATATATTTATTACAAGTATTTATTGAAATCTTCTCTAAAGTTATGGACATATTTCTAGGATTTATGATCTATTTGCCAAACAATAACTTAAGCATAAAGGAATGACACAATGTGACAATTTTTAAATGGGGAAATATAGAAATATGTTGAGTCCAAAAAATCTAAAACTGAGTCTTGAGGTATTTTAGCTAAAAATATACTATTGGCAAAGGCATAATTATGTGACAAAATGTGTCATGTTTAGAAAATAACAAGGGGCCATGTGTTGCTGGAAGATAGATCTGTATTGCTGAGAGGTACATTCTAAAAATCAGATTAGAAAATATAAAGCTTTTTATATGTCATTGTAAGGGATTCTGTGTCATCCAGTACAGACAATGGGGAAGAAATGAAAACACCAGTAGAAATGTGACATGGGATACATGTGTTAAAAAGATTAAGATTGGATAAGAAGACAGTGAGATTAAAGGTGGAAAAGTATTCAGGTAGATTTTGCTGTAAAAGCTACAGTGGCTAAAGATTACCTGTGAAAAGATTGCAGCAGCTGTGACAAAATAAAATTTGTCAAAAAAGATACATAAAAATATGGAACAAATTAAATTAAGATTATATGGTCTTCCATGGGAAGGAGAAATACAAATGTACTGAAGTAAAGGTTTTTATTTTATGTGAACTGATAAAATATTGTTTCTACAGAGAATATAAACAATTAAAAGTGCATGATTTAGTTTCTCAATAGAAAAAAAAACTATATACACAGACCCACAAAACATACACACATGCATGAATACAAACAAAAAAAAAGAAGGAAATATTTGAAATCTTATTACTCAACCTGAAGAGAAGACAGGAAAAGTAAAACAACATAGAAAAGATAGAAACAGCATGAGGGTGAAAAAAGAGAAAGAAAATAGCAAGAAGGTAATCTTAAACTCGGTAATACCAATAATAGCAGAAATGCAAAGAAACAGCAAAATACTTAAAATGCAGAGACAGTCATAATGGAAAACAAAGCAAGCCCAAACTAAATGTTTTCAAAAAGTACACCTTTTACATAAAACATCAGACAAGCTGAAAATAAAAGAATACAAAATATTTTGTAATATAAAACCAAATATATTTAACTTGTTAGACTAAGAGTATTACCAAAATAAAGGGAATACCCTCATAATGATCAAGCATAAATTTACAAGAGAAATTAATGATCCCAAAATTGTATGTACCTAGTAACAGACTTTAAATTATAAAATGAGTAATTAATTTTTAAAAAGAGAAATATATGCAGGCATTACTATTATTAATATAATTCTTTTTCAAAATTGTGGAAGAAGTTAGCAACAATGTAGTCGTGACGTTGACTATTTGAACAATTCTGAAAGTTCATTTGCCAAGTTTATTTGTATAATGTCACAGGTAACAACCTCAAGTTACATATCTTTTCAGGTGCATACAAAAGAATAAACAAGACATCATAAATAGGGTTATGAAAAATGCTTACAGAATATTCGACCACAAAATGTAGCATCATATTATCCTATTATCTTTTTAGTGTTTTTGATAGTACAGTGATAACCCATCTTCCATATTTCACTAATTCTTATTGTATATCCCTTGGTATATGATTTTATTTTTTTAATTTAGATTATTGTTTCTTTTAAAAGTAAAAGCTTAACTTATAGATATTCGCCTTTATTTTCTAATATAAATGTAAAATGCTATATTATAAAAAGTACTGATGGTTTTATATTCTTACTTTCTGTGTACTTTATGAATTATTGAGAAAGGAATACTAAATTCCCCAAATTTAGTAGAGAATCGCTTTTTTTTTTTCTTATCACTGTTCTCTTTACTTTTTCATCATGTAGTTTGAAGTTTGTGATTAGGTCTAAAAATAGTTATGATTGTTATGTCCCTCACAGATAATTGGGGCTTTGTTTAATTTGTTCTTTAATTCTGTCGATATTTTATTTTGCTTATCCATTGAAGTTTTTAAGTTAGGAATGTATTTTTCTAAAATTGTTTAATTTTCTTGATGATTGGTTCCTTTCATCATTGTCTCACCTCTCTTTACTTCTGGTCATATCATGTTTTGATATCTAGGTTGTCTAATATTATTTTAATTTATTCATATTTCTTGTGAATCATATTAGTCTGTTCCTGCACTGCTATAAATAAATACCTAAAACTGAGTAACTGGTCAGAAAAGGGGTTTAATTGGCTCATAGTTATGCAGGCTGTACAGGAAGCATACTGCCGGCCTCTGCTTCTGGGGAGGCCTCTGAAAGCTTATAATCATGGCAGGAATCCAAGTCGGAGCTTGCATGTCAAATGACAAAAGCTGGAGCAAGAGAGAGTGTGAGTGGGACGGTTAGGGTGGGAGGTGTCACACATTAAGACAAACAGATCTCATGTGACCACACTCACCATTATGAGGCCAGCATCTAGCCATGAAGGACCCACCACCATGATACAATCGCCTTCTACGCGGACACACATCCAATACTGAGGATGACAATTCCATAGGAGATCTGGTGGGGACACAAATCTAAACCATATCGTGAATAGTTGTTGCACAGAATAACTTATGCTATTTTTTTTTTTTTGTCTTTTAAACTACTATGCCTTTATGTTTAAAACAGCAGTTTATTTAACATAGCATATGTTAAATATGCTGTTTGGTCTGGCTGTGCAGAATATTTAAATTAATTTAATTATAAGTATGTTTGAGTTTGTCTGTTAAATTATATGTTTTCATATGGTCATTCTGGTTTTTGTTTATTTTGTTCACTTTGGTTGCTTTTTTTATAACGAATTCATAGTTTAATTGTTCATTTAATATCCATGATAGCCTTATAAATTATAAATCTTTCTATTTTAATTTGCATTTTATTTTTATGTTTGCCCTAGTATTTGTAATATGTCTTTACCTTATAGACTCTAATTTGATAGAATACTGCACTGTGATATGTGTAATGTAAATATCATAATTTTATATTCTGTCTTTTCTTTGGTTCTTTGAGCAATCATGGCAAGTCACTTCTATCTAAGCTATACATTGCACAATGCATGGTAATTATTTTTGCTCTGAAAATCAACTGCCAATTAAATAAATTTATTAATTAAAAAAATGTTCATTTTAATTAAGCTACATCATTACCATTTTGAAACTCCCTATTGTTTTTTGTAGATTCAGGTTTCTCTGCGTTGCCATTTCCTTTTGATCTGATGACATAGCATCGGTGTACTTGCAACACATTGTCTCAGCTCTGTTTTTCTGAAAAAGAAATTCTATTAACTGGAGACATTTTTGTCATTTGTCATAGTGCTTAGCATTTTCTGACACTGACCAACATCTACTCCAATTTTCTACCCTTATCACCCAACATATATTTACATCATTACTAAAAATTGTACAGAGGAAGCAGAGCAAGATGGCCAAACAGGAGAAACCACTGATCATTGTCCCTACAGGAACACCAAACTGAACAACTATCCAGCAAAAAACACCTTCATAAGCACCAAAAATCAGACAAGCAATCACAGTACCTGGCTTTAAAATCATAGCAAGGAAAAAGCACTAAATGGGGCAGAAAACACAGCCTTGACATGTAGATGCCTCCCTTCCCTCATCCCCAGGCAATGATCAGATGGTGCAAAGAAACAATCTATTTTGGGAAGGGAGAGTGCAGTGATGGTGAAACTTTGCACTGGAACTCAGTGCTGACCTGCCACGGAAGAAATCAACGATAGGAAGAGCTCAGGTGATGCCCACAGAGAGCATGTGCACTAGCCTTAGCCAGAGGATAATCACCTGTCTCATGGTGGAACCTGAGTACCAACAAGCCTCACCACTATGAGCTGAATGGCTCTGGGGTTCTAAATAAACTTGAAAGTCAGCCTAGGCTGCAAGGATTGTGATTATTGTGCAAGTCTTGGTGCTGTGTTAGGTTCAGATCTAATGGAACTGGGGTGCATTTAAACCAGTTAAAATCAGACAGAGTGGCCAAAGGAGTGTTTGTGCCATTCCTCACCCAGCCCCTGGCAGTACAACTTACAGCTCTGAGAAAGACTTCTTCCTCCTATTATGGAGAGGAGAAGGAAGAGGAAAGAGGACTTTGTTTTGAAACTTGGTTGCCAGCTCAGCCATTCTAAGACAGGGCCATAAGGAGACTCCTGAGGGCTTCATTTCAGGCACTATCTTCTGGATAACAGTGCTAGACACACTATGGGATGGAAGAGAACCTACTGCCTTGAAAGACTCAGTCCTGGAAGGATTCCTCGCCTGCTATCTAAAGGTCTCTTGGATCCTGAATAGTTAACAGTGGCAGCCAGAAAGTACTCACTGTGGTCTTGGATGAGACTCCAAGATGTGCTGGCTTCAAATGTAGCACAGTGCATTTCCTGCTGTAATAGTTAAGGGGACGGATGCCTTCTGATGAGAGAAGGAGAGGGAAGAGAAAAGGTACCTTGTTTTACAGCTTAACTACCAGCTTAGCCACAGTGGGCTAGAGCAGCAAGTGGGCTCTTGAGGTCCTCAATTCCAGGCCTTTGTTCAAGCATTTCTGGACTTGCCTAGGGCTGAAAGATTGTCCGCTGAACTGAAGGAAGAGTTCCAGGCCTGGCATAATTCACCACAAACAGACTGAAAAGCCATTGGTCCTTGAATGAACATTAGCAGTAGCTAGGCAGTAGTCACCATGGACCTTGGGCAGTGGTAGTCATGGGGAGACACTCTTCTGCTAGTGTAAAGGGGATAGGAAAGTGGAAAGGACTTTGTCTTGTGGCTCAGGTGTCACCTCAGCCCCAGCAAAATATAGCACCAGATAGGTTCCAACAGTTTCCAGTTCTAGGTTCTGACTCCTGGATGGTATCTCTGCAATTGCCTGGGGCCAGGGAAAACTCACTAATCTGATGGGAAGGACACAAACCTGGCTGGTTTTGCAAACTGTTCATTATAAAGCCTTGGGCTTTGAGGGAAAATCAGCAATAACCAGGCAGTGGTTGCTTCAGGACTTGGACAAGAATCAGTCTTGTGCTGGGTTTAAATAAGATGCAGCACAGTCCCAGTGGTGGTGACCACAAAGGTGCTTCTGTCACCTCTCCCCAAACTCCAGGAAGCTAAGCACACACACATACAGAGATGCCATTTGTTTGGAAGAAAATAGGAGAGAAAAACAAGAGTCTCCATAGCTTGGAGTGCCTCTAAATGCCACTAAGGCTGTACTGACCAAAAACGTATATCACAACACCCAATTTCCTTCAAGTACCTGGACAGACTTTCCAAGAAGTACAGGTACAAACAGACCCGTGCTGCAAAGACAACAATAAATACATAACTCTTCAAAGCCCAGACACTGACAAACATCCACAACCATCAGCACCATCCAGGAAAACATGACCTCACCAGACCAACTAATTAAGGCACCAGGGACCAACCCTGAGAAACATAGTAAAAGCTCTCTGTTTTGCTTGTTTGTTTTCTGGTACATGAGTACTTTGCCACTCACCAATGAGCTCAGTACTCCAGAGGAGGGCAACAGCAGAAAGAACGATCCAAACAACACAACAGATGAGTAATTTCAATATCAGAACAAACCACACAGAGAAACAATGCAAACACAACCTGCTTATTTTCCATTGCTTAACTGTCGCCATACACTGATATAGATAGATTATAAGATAGTTGAAATGACCAAATGATATAATGATATGGTTTATTATACAAAGTAACTTATCTGACTTCATTTTGAGAAGTACTAAGTCAGGAAAATCACAAAAACTCTGGCATATATTTATATTCTTGTAAATTTTATGAAGATATTATTCTTTAACTGGGTTCTCCCTTCCAGCACTTACCTGGTAGTAGTATGCTAATTCTATTTGGACCCTTTAATCTTGTACATATACATACTTATTTTAATGCATTCCTAAAATATGAAGAAGGGCAATAGTTTGCTTTTCTTAGTAAATGTCTTTAGCATCTGGTCAGTTCTTACCCTAGTGATTAGTTTATTTCCATTTGGCTTTTGTAATCAAATATATTCCAGGATATAGACGCAGTATTCCAGACTGCATTACACTAATCAATCTTTCACTGTTTATAAATTGTTTTGTGCAAGATTTTTTGTCTCATGTTTTTGTCTGTTGATTTCTAAAAACAAGTTTGCATCTGAATATCTTTACTTGTCTTCCTATCAATTTTTTTTTTAATTCTAACACTCTTCATTATACTCCATACCATGCGTGTTGTAAAGAATATGCAATTCTTACAAAAGGAAAATAAATATCTTTTGAACATTAAATTGAAAAATAATAAAGACATTAATAGACACAAAAATAATAGCAATATACTTAGCGGTCTTTGAGGAAATAATCTTAAAAACAAGTAGATATGTAAATTAGTAACTTTAAAAAATTTGCTTTTTTTGTGATTTAATGGCTGACTAGAAGCATTTCAAGTACACCTGATCCACTTAGAAGAACTAAAAAAATGTGCATACAATCATGCTTTTTTTTTATTTTTTTATTTTTTGAGACGGACTCTCCCTCTGTCGCCCAGGCTGGAGTGCAGTGGTGCGATCTCAGCTCACTGCAACCTCTGCCTCTCATGGTAAAATGATTCTCCTGCCACAGTCTCCTGAGTAGCTGGGACTACAGGCACCCACCACCACGCCCAGCTAATTTTTTGTATTTTTAGTACAGGCAGGTTTCACCGTGTTAGCCAGGATGGTCTCAAACTCCTGACCTCGTAATTCACCTGCCTTGACCTCCCAAACTGCTGGGATTGCAAGCGTGAACCCTGCACTGGCTCAATCATGCTTTGAATACATTTTCCAAGAGGCAACGTGAAAGATCAACAGAAAAATGAAAAGGTACACCAAAATCTAGGAAGGATAAGGAAAATAGGTAGCCTGCATGCCTGAAGCTAGCTAGGAACCAGGAATAACTCCCCAGTACGGGAGAAGGGAAGTGTTGTTCTGTGGTTCATGTTCCCACTGGGGAACCCACAGCCAGCATTATACTGTATAAAAAATTTAATTTTCTCTAAGAACTAGAACAAGACAAGGATACCCAATTTCACCACTGTTATTTAACATAATACTAGAAGTCCTAGCCATGGTCATCAAGCAGGAGAAATAAATAAAAACATCCGAACCAGAAAAGAGGAAGTCAAATGATCCTAGCTTGCTGATGATATAATCTTACATTTAGATAAACCTAAATATCTCACCAGAAAAAAAACTCCTAGATTTGTTAAATGAATTTTGTAAAGTAGTAGAATACAAAATTAGTATACAAAAATATCAGTAGCATTTCAAAACACCAATAACAATCTAGCTCAGAACAAAATCAAGAAAACAATTCAAGAGATTAAAAACAACTGCTTGGGTGGGTGTGGTGGCTCATGCCTGTAATCCCAGCACTTTGGGAGGCCAAGGCAGGCAGATCACTTGAGGTCAGGTGTTCAAGACCAGCCTGGCCAACATGGTGAGAACCAGTCTCTACTAAAAATGCAAAAAATTAGCCGGGCACAATAGCATGAGCCTGTAGTCCCAACTACATGGGAGGCTGAGGCAGGAGAATTGCTTGAAACCAGGAGATTGAATGGGCTAAAAAAAAAATCTCTTTTAATCTCCAAAAAGATAAAATAGATCTTTTATCTCCTTGGTCAAATATTTTACATAGCTTTAAAAATAAAATACCTAGGAATATATTTAACCAAGGAGGTAAAAGATTGCTACAACAAAAGCTACAAAACATTGATGAAAGAAATTGTAGATGCCACAAACAAATAGAAAAGCATGCCATGCTCGTGTGTTGGAAAAATTAAAAATTAATATTGTGAAAATGATTATCTGGCTGAAAGAAATCTGGATTCAGTGCAATTTTTATTAAATTGCTAACTTAATTTTTCAGAGAAATAGAATAAAACAATCCAAAATATTATGTGGAACCAAGAAAGTGCTGAACAGTCAAAGCAATCCAAAGGAAAAAATAATAGTGCTGAAGGCATCCTACTTCAAATGACATTACAAGGCTATAGGCAACAAAACAGCATGCTACTGGTGTAAAAATAGACAATTTTTAATCTATAAAATGAACATGTAGTCAATCGATATATGAAAAAAAAGATTCAACATCATTAATCATCAAAGAACTGCAAATTCAAACCACAATGAGATATCATTTTATCCCAGTGAGAATGACTACTATTAAAAAGAAAAGTAATAATAGCAGATGTTGGCCAGAATGTGGAGAAAAGGAATGCATATACACTTTTGGTGGGAATGTAAATTAGTACAACCTCTATGGGAAACAATAGAGACATTTCTCAGTGAACTAAAAATATAACTAAAATTCAATCCAGTATGCCTACTACTGAGTACCTACTCAAATGAAAAAAAGACAATATATCAAAAATATGCCTTCACTTGAATGCTTATCTCACAGCATGAATCACAGCATTATTCACAAGTTTTCCTATTCCTTTTCACAATAGGAATGAAATAAAGTGTCCATTAATTGATGACTTTATAAAGAAAATGTGACATATTTACACATTAGATTACTATTCAGCCATAAAAAAAACAACAAAATGGCCTGGAGCAAGTGGCCCATGCCTGCAAGTACAGCACTTTGGGAAGCCTAGGCAGGAGGATCACTTGAGGTCTAAAATTCAAGACCAACCTGGGCAATAGAGCAAAAACCTTTCACTCTAAAATGTTTAAGATATTAGCCAGGCATGATGGCATCTGACACCTGTAGTCCAAGCTACTCCCAAGGCTGTGGCAGGAGGATCACTTGAGCCCAGGAGTCTGAGGCTACAGTGATCTGTGGTCATGTCACTGCCCTCGAGCTCAGGTGTCAGTGTGAGACTCTGTTCCCCAAAATACAATACATAAATAAGAGGATAAAAGAACATCTTTTGTAGTAGCATGGATAAAACTAGAGGTCATTACTTAAAGTGAAAAATGCCAGACACAGAACATAAACAATCACATTTTCATTCATTAATGGGTACTAAAAACGGTGTACACATGGTCAGAGAAAGTGGAGTAACAGATAATGGAGACTCAGAAGGGTGAGAAGGTGGATGAAGAGAAGTTATTTAATGGGAATCATAATGTACATTATTTGGGTGATGGATACCCTCAAAGTCATGACTTGGCCACCACACAAAACACACATTTAAAAAAATTGTACCCAAACTCCATAAATTTATTTTACATAAATTTATGTCTGCTTCTACAGAAATTGTTAACTTCTGTAAACTTCTTGTCACTTAGTCTATAAACTAATGAAGTTTTTCATTATATTAATTCTTCAAAAGCATCATTATGCTGACTCATTTAGGCACCTAATAAATGGAAAGTTATCTCATATTAAGGTAAATGGCCACATTGATTATATTGATGTGTGTAATAATATTTTAACGTGTAATACTTCATTTAAATATGACAAGTTTGTAAATGAAAGATATATAGAGGAAAAGTAGTAATTACTAATAACTATTATAGAAATTATAATAAAAGCTAAGGTATTGCATTCACAAAAATAGGGAGTAAACTTTGTTAATGCATATTGATACATCTAAGAGAATTTATAGAAAAATAAAGAATAAGTTAACTTGTTTAAAATGTCTTGGTTTATACTTTAAAAAAAGCATTATTCCATAGTACTACACTACCATTAGAGTTAAATACAATTACGTTTAATAGCATTTGCATTAACAGAAATACAACTTATTTTAATTTACAATATTGCACTTTATAAATGTATGTGTCTGTCAAAATGTATTTTTACTAGGTTACTACAGTAAAAACCAGTTTTTACAATAGTAAAACATATTTTTGTTGGTTACTATTATAAAAACCTGTAACAGAAGTATATGGTTTTACTACATTACCAGTTTTTACAATAGTAACCTAGTAAACATGTATATTGTTAATTTTAAAGAAGTAATTTCAGAAAAGTAAATACTCAAAAGAGCCAATCCATATATTCAAGCAGAATTAAATTCCCTATCTAATTAATCATGTGTTTTGTCAGAATTAGAATGAAACATTTCAGGATAGGCTTTTGTACACAAAGCTTTATAGAATACCTGGGCATATGTAATATTTTTTGGTTGCAACACTTGCATTAGAGATACAGATATTCATATTTTAAACAATTAGTGTTCTGCCCAACAGATACTGAAAAACAACGCAGCCTCCCACATCTCTCACTGCTCCAATTTCAATTTCACAGAGGCAGAAGCTTTACAAACTGTAACTACTTTCTTCTTGTGTTTGTCTCCGTTTTTTAAAAATAGATATATAGCCAGGCACAGTGGCTCACGTCTGCAATCTCAGCAGTTTAGGAGACAGAGGTGGGCGGATCACGAGGTCAAGAGATGGAGACCATCCTGGCCAACATGCTGAAACCCATTTTGTATTTTAATAAAATACAAAAATTAGCTGGGCGTGATGACACATGTCGGTCATCTCAGCTACTCAGGAGTCTGAGGGAAGAGAGGCGCTTGAACTCAGGAGGCAGAGGCTGCAGTCAGTGGAGATCACGCCACTGCACTCCAGCCTGGTGACAGAGTGAGACTTTGTCTCATAAGAAGAATATATATATATATATATACACACACACACACACACACACACACATATGTATGTATGTATATGTGTGTGTATTTATATGCATATATGTATATAAATATATATTTATATATTTTGGCTTCTCCTTGAAAATACTTTTAAGTGAAACTAAAGAAAAATACAATTTCCTCTCTTATAGTGTCTTCACATGGGTGTGAACACTCATAATTGTATCATAAGCTTGTGCTTCTTCAGTATTAGATGTTAACGTTATAGACTAGATCATTATTACTTATAGATGTAAATTTATTTTACCATGACTTTATTCTCTTACCTGTTACATTTATGTTTTCCCTAGAATAAGTAATAGATATTTTTCTGTTTTCTTAGTTTTCCATGGACTTGTGATAAAGTATATTTTAACTTTCCACCAGAAATGTCACTTTTCTCTCAGTACTTTCAGCTAGTTTAGTAACTTTTTCTATTTCTTGGAGGAAGTCCTGTTGAAATCTTTCTTACTCTTTCTTTGTAGAGTCTTTTGGTGTTTGTATGGATACTCTATTATTCTTTCTTCTAGGATATAAATATTGTTTATTTACTTATACTTCCCTTTTTTCTGCTTTCTGAAAGATCTCTTTCCTTGGATTCCTTTTATGTGCCTGTATGCTTTCATATCAGTGTTTCATGTTAGATGTTTTCTGCTACTGTCTGCTGAGTTTTGGTTTTCTTTTCATATTTAAGAGTAGGATACTTTTTAAGCTTAATGAAAGCTCTGTGTAGATCGGAGGAGCTTCTTAACTTTTATTTTATTGGGAAATAATCTTTCCAGACCCTTACGTTAAAGATACCAACAAAGAAAGTATCTGCACGTGGTTTTTTTTTTTTTTTTCATAAACTATTGATAAATGTTACCAGGCAGAAATGTTTTGGTCTCTGGTTGGAATTTTAAGCCTGGCTACTTACTATTGCTCTCACAGGTTGTTTCAGAAAGTGTCTAGGCAGAAATTTTCACCTCTGTTCTGAAGATAGTTTGCAATTATTTCCATGATTAGAGTACCGTTAGTTTCAACTGTGTCTTGTAACTGCTTCAGAGTCTATCTGGTTCAATGCTCCCAGGGAGTAAATTTATAGTCTACTGGCAAAAGGGGAAGAACTCATTTATCAGATTAAATGTATAGTGATTAGTATCATGGACCTAATTTTTGTTTAGACAGATTTCATATGATTTCTCCTGTAGCAGCTTCATAGGCACCCCATAATTTTAGAGATATGTGGGTCATCTATACTAATTCTCAAGACATTCGGAGACTTTCAGCCTTATTTTCGGTTTCTGATTTCCCACTATTTCTGTTTATGTTTTGTTTCTTTTGTCCCTCTGCTTTCCTCTTTCCAAAGCCTGGTTTGTCTTGTCTGCTCTCATTGTCTTCATAATTTGGGTCTATTTATTATTTAAAACCACTATTTTCATGTAAGTGTACTTAAAAAAAAAAACAGTTCTAAACTGATGTATTCATTCCAGAAAGTCTAATTAATGCCCCTCTACATAATGCGATCATGTTCTACCAATTTCTTTAAACTATGATAAACTACTTTGTTCTAAGATCTTAACAGCATGCAACAAATGAAGATTTTTATGGGATAAATAATATATCTTACCACAAAGGACAGTTATTAATTTATCAGGAGGATTAACATCAATTGAATTTTATGCATCTTCCAAAATCATGTGAATTATAAGATAAAGTGTACTAATTCATCATGTAGTCCTCTTCTATGTAGTATGCATTCATAAGATGTTTGAGATGCACTATTGTACAAAATATAGCATTCCTCTGTCCTAGAGCTTATACTCTAATGTGGTGACAGTCAGATAGGTTGTGGAGTGCATTCCATGTTTTAGAAAATGTAAAATGCAGCATTCTATGTGTATTAGTCAAGGTTTTCTAGAGGGATAAGACAAATAGGATAGATGTATCTATAAAAGGGAGTTTATTAAAGCGTATTGACTCACATGATCACAAGATGAGGTCCCACAATAGGCCATCTGCAAACTGAAGAGCAAAGAAGCCAGTCCGAGTCCCCAAACCTCAAAAGTCAGGAAACCAACAGTGCAGCCTTCAGACCATGGCAGAAAGCCTGAGAGCCCCTAGGAAACTACTGGGGTAAGGCCAAGAGTCCAAAAACTGAAGAACATGGAGTCTCATGTTCGAGGGTAGGAAGCATCCAGAATGGGAGAAGAGATGAAGGTCGGAAGACTCAGCCAGTCTAGTCCTTCCATGTTCTTCTGCCTTGGCAGCTGATTAGATGGTGCCCACCCAGATGAGGTGTGGTCTGCCTCTCCCAGTCCATTGACTCAAATGTTAATCTCCTTTGGCAATGCCCTCACAGACACACCCAGGAACAATACTTTGCATCCTTCAATCCAATCAAGTTAATATTCATTATTAACTATCGCACTATGAGACCATCTACTCTGGCTACTTAATCAATTTTAGTGTTCATTAAATGATTTATTTATAAAGTAATATTTGAGCAAATACTTAAATGACAAGTTAGATTTAGCCAAAATACAAATATGGAAAGACTTTTTAAAACAGTATATAAAGCCTGGCTAGGCATTGCGAACCATATTTTCTTTCAAGAAAACATACTGGGAAGTTACACAGGAAAATCATTATATAAAACCACAGCCAAGTAATAGATTATTTTGGAAATTATTGATTTAAAGTGGTTGGAAGCCCTTTTAGTATAAAAAGCACAAGAATGATAAGAATACATTTTTACTCAATAAATATTCATAATGTGTGGCTAGGAGAAGCATGGTTCGTTTAGGGAAACAAGTAATAACTGTAATTATCATAGTCCAGAAAAATGATTCTGGTTATTGGCATTAACTTGTGAAATAAAAAAATAGTGGGTGAAATTTTAGATTATAATGAAATTAAATATACAAAAATTTTTGTTTACTGGTATAATGGTTAATGTGCCAACTTGACTGAGCTAAGGAATACTCAGTGAACTGGTAAATCATTATTTCTGAATGTGTTTGTGATGGTGTTTCCAGAAAAGATAAGCATTTACATTGGTAGAATGAGTAAAGAAAACAATGCTTACCTCTGTGAATGATATATATATTATATATACACTCACACACACTATTTGTTCAGTTTCGCTAGAGCACCATGACTAATATAATTGGTTATGGGATATGTATAAAAAAGAGGCATCAGGAATGATTCTCAATTCCCAAGATTGTACAGTGAAGAAGGCAGAAAGGATACTACAGAGAAGAGCTGTTGGAGAGACAGGAAGAAAATAAAGAGTATAAAGGCATTGCTGCCAAAAGAAGAGTGTATTCAAAGGAGTAAGAGATCTGCTCTAATGTCAAAGTAGAAAAGAACTGAAATATAAATAGAGCTATTGACCCTGAAGTTATAATCAAATGACCAGCTCTGAATTTGTTTTCTGCCTCTTACATTTTCTATTTCCCCAGAGTTTTTATATAAATACATTAAAATACAATTTATAATTAAGATAGTAACACAGGAAAAAGAAGTCATGTTTGAACACTATTGTCTACATGCATATTAGGCAAGTGTGAAACTATGAATATTATTTTGGGTTATTTGTGCATTAATGAAATGCCTAGCTAGTTATTTTCTAATGACCCACTTTTGTTAACTGATCAGCTCTGAAGAGAATTTTAAAGTGCCATGGTTTTACTTTGAATGCTAATGTTCTTTGCCAACATTTGAAAAACCATTTAAATGATCATATCTATTTGTTTAGAATGATGACAAATAATTAGTTCATTCCTAAGCCAGAGGGAGCATTTATTTCCTTCCCCTGAATAAGAAGGGGATTTTTCTTACTGCTAAAAAAATTAAAAACCTCTTGGTATATCATTTTAAAATATGAAAGCCTTGCCATGCAATATGGGATTTTGTTAATGTTTGTAACAATGAAAGAGAGAAAATCATTACTCATGCCAGTAATCATGCAAATAGATTCAACATTAGATTCTTCAAATCTGAATTGTGCCCTTACGCAGCCCCTCATTTTGATTTAGCCAAAATAAAAATGTGGAAAGAATTTTTAAAACAGTAGGTAAAGCCTGGCTAGGGATCACAGTCCATATTTTCTCAGAGGAAAATATGCTGGGAAGTTACTTGGGAAAATCATTATATAAAAGACTTTTTTGTTATGCAAGCAATATTTATGAAAAGAGAGTTATGAAAGTTAAGAAAGTTATGAAAAGTCCTTTTATTATGCAGGGAATATTAGCCAAAGAATATAGGTTGGCCTTCACCTATCCCAAGCCAACACCTAAAATACAGATTCAGGTATGCCATTGAAAAGAAAAATCTTAAATATATCCGATAGCTAAAGAGGCTCATGAAAATGTCAGTGCATACCACATGCATTCAGAATGAAACCTTATTGAAAGATGCACCTCAGACAGAATACTTTGTCAAGGCAGAGTATCATAGATGGTGACCCATTTTTGATAGAGAATGATAAAATAGAAAAGAACGAAATGAACCTTTAATTATAAACAAAAATTATCCTGATCATTAACTCGTCTGTTGGTCGGGTCCATTTTCCTCCTCCTATTCCCCTCCTCCTCTTCCTGTAACCCAAAGGTGATTAACTGCTGGCCTTATTATTTTCTAGGAGTATGGCTTATTTCTGGGATTTGGATTGGGGCAGTTAAAATCATGGAGTATCAGAGAAAATATACTCAATTTTATGTGGATACTTCCTTGTCAGCATCGTTGTTTCTATTTAATTTCAGAATTTTGTGAATCAGTTACACCCAAAATCCTGTGAGGTGAATCAGGAGAGAGCTCTGAGCAAAATGACTCTAAAGCCTACTTTATCTAATGGCAAACAGCTAGTCTAAAGGGTTACATAGTACACATCACAGAGAAACAGAGCCAAAGAATGCCTTTCCATCTTTAAGTCAATCACTGGTCCACACAAAGAAACAAAGACCCACAAAGTGTTTCTCCCTTTCCTTGTACTGGGAGATGTAACTTTAAGGTCTCCATTCTTCAATCTATCTTTGATATTCTAATTCAAACATAAATAGAATTTTTCCTTAGATTTGTATTATTCCAAAACTCTCTTATTATGTCTTAATTTTTGAAAGTGCCAGATAATTAACGGAACACATTTTCTTGGCTCATCCTCAAGCCTCTGAAAATAATTGTTTTAACTATTCTCATCTTTGTAATCTACTATTCTCAAACCACTCCACTTTGAATTTTCCTCTTTTTCTTTTCCTAAAGGTTATTATTTTTTGATCACCAACAATTTCCATCTTGACAAATCCCAGTGACCTCCTTTCTGATACAATGATGTTCTATTTCCTAATAATGTTTGATACAGAAAACAGCTCATATATTTTACATTTTCTATTTGTTTACAAAAATTTCAAAATTATTCATTTTCTTGCTATCCTTTTTAATGTCCTCTGTCATTTCCACATTGTGACTTTATTTATAAACTTTGGAAGAAGCAAGGGCTCAGTCCTGGTTTCTCTTTCTTTACTTTCTACATTATTTCCATAGGTTCTTTGTTCTGATTCACAGTATCTTCTGAGGACTCTCAAAATTATATCTCAAATGCCACAAAAGTTATACATCCCATTCCCTACCTGATATACTTAAGTGAGAAACTTTAAACTTTTTCTAAACCTTCTCCTTTCCCAAATGTTCAGTTAGTTACTGGCACCTACATTCAGTCAATTGTCATAGCTAAAAATTAAGCCAGTTTGAGACATTATTCCTTTTCATTCACTAGCTTATAGTACCTTATAGTTGCATTAATTCTAACCAAAAAATATCTTCTGATTTATATGTGTATGTGTGTGTATGTGGTGTGTGTGTGTGTATGTGTGTGTGTGTGTGTGTGTGTGTGTGTGTGTGTGTGTCTTTATTTTTCTCTAGCACCTGTCTCCAAACTAACTCTTATGGATTACTGTAACTGCATCTTAGGATAACTCCCTCAGTTTTTCACTTTTTACAATGATCCACTGAGTGAATAAAGAAATTTCTTAATAAGATACAGAATATCAGTGTGACATATAATCTAAAAGAAGAATATTTTGGTACAGCAGAAATGGACAACTACATCTAATGATGCTGAGAAACTAATAAAGATATTGATAGACAAGCAGCCATTAAAATTTAGCAATACGAAGGTCACTAGTGACCCTGATAAAAGCAGTTGGAGTGAAATTGTCTGGAATGGAGTAGGTTGTGGAAAGAAGGTAGTTGATTAACTGGAGAGAATATGCACAATTCTTTTAAGAGTTTTGAGTGGAAGAAATGGGAAATTGATAAATAGCTGTAGTGGAATATTAAAAAAGAGGGATGTTTTTCAGGGATGCATATTTCATTATAAAGAATATCCGTGTATGTCTACATGATATAGAAAAATCCAGAAAAGGTAGAAATTTTAGGTACAGGAAAAAAAGGAATGGGATGATGAGATTAAGACTTGATTTATATTTAGCCGCAGCAGCTAAATATAGAAGATAACATTACAGGAGGAAAATGCCCTAATGAAACTTATTCTGGAAGTGTGATAGCTTTTTGCTCTTCAAATATATGCCTACATGTAACCTACTAATATTCTAGATGAGACACAAAGAATTTCAGTGAACAGTGGTAGCTGTGGTGCCAAATGCTATGCAGAAAAGCTTGGTGAATCCAAGCTGGTAATGTGAGACAATAAAGCTTGTAAAAATAAAGATAAAATAATATCTTTTTAAGCTTTAGTAACATGAGGTAAAGATTTTTTAAAATAGAAACTTAATAGTATTAGATATAAAAGATATACAAGTAATTACATTAAAATCAAGAAATTTTGTTTGCTAAAGAAAGACCCACCTAAGAGAGTGAATAAAGGAAGCTGTAAGTACTATTGCCTCTTCCTGAAAAAGTCATGCATTGTTTTGTAACTCTCATATCTGATGCTGTATAAAAATATGTAAAAAAATCTAGTGTTCTTAAAAAAGACAAAGATCAAAATGAAAGTAGGAAAGGAAGGAATTCATATACATGAAACGAAATACTACTTCAAAGTCCAATAAAGAAATAAGCTTGTTTTCAATGTAATTATTTTTTAGCAAGATGCAAATCCAAAGCAAGGTGATATACCACAAAACAAGTACACGATTGGTTAAAATTCAAAAGAACGAATATTCTAAGTTTAGATAAAAAGATGGAAAAACTGAATGTGGATACAGAATAACTGAATTCTCATATATTCATGGTAAAATTTTAAATTATTATTAAAAACAAACATTAAAAAATTGTCCCACAACCTGTGACTCATGGTTTTGCATCAATGAACATACAGTAGGTATCAATGCAATGCATGTGCCCATCAAAAGACACAGACACACAAACTCTTAGAAACTTTAATTCCAGAAACACAAAACTGGACCCAATTCCAATGGCATTTATCAATTGAGTAGATAAATAAAATTGATTTATTTCCTTCTTCTACAATAGTTTTGCCTTTGTAGAATTCTTTTTCTAATTTGTTTTAAATTTTGGCTTTAACATCTCCATCTTTTTTTAAAAAATTGACAAGTAAAAACTGTAGATATTTATGGTGTGTAACATGATGCATTGATACACGTATACTTGGTGGAATGACTAAACAAACTATTTAACATATATTACCTCCTATGATTATCCTTTTTGTGGTAAGAACACATACCATTTCCATTTTATTTAAAATTTGAGTTTTCTTTTTGACAAACAGTGGTGTCACTGAATTTATAGTGTTTTAAGCAATTTTTCCTTATTTTCATTGCTGTTTCCTGTTTTTCATTATTTGCTCTTGGCAAAGAAAGAATAAAAGAGGGTGAGAAGAAAAAACAAAGAAGGAAAAATAGGAGGGAGAGAGGGAGGAAAAAAGGAAGGAAGGAAGGAAGAAAAGAGGAAGGAAGGGAGGAAGGGATGGAGGAAGGGAGGAAAAGAAGGGAGGGAGGGAAGGAGAGAGGGAGAGAGGTACAAAGGGGAAAAGAACGGGAAGAAAAAATCAAGGAGGAGAAAAGGAAAGAAAAGAAACAGACAAACTATTGAAGTGGAGAGGTATACATGTTGCTGCTGTTCATCAATTATCAGTGTCCTTTGATGTTGATGTCTATGAAAAACCTAAGATGGTGGGCTCTGACAGCATTTTAAAAGGTTTTCAAAGATTGTCAGGAAATAATAGCTATGTAGTGTTTTAATGGTCATAAGCTTCTAATTTTCTTATTGAAAAAAACTTGAATGGATCAAATTTTATTATGTGATTTCTACATTTGCTACAAGTTTAACATTTGACCCTCAAAATATATAGGTTTCAAGATAAAATAAACACAGCTAGACAGTATAGACCAAGGAAACAATTTATCTCCTGTCAATATTAGAATTAGTTCACTTTATTAAACGAAATCAATCACGGACACTTTGAGGAAAAGAAAAAAGCAAAGTCAGTAAATCAGTGTTTCCAAATAGAAATGACTTTAATTTGAAGATACGTAACCTATTTAAAGTGCATACTGAGTAATTGCCCCATTAATGTGATGAATGTAGACAGTAATTTATGATGATTTAAGCCTCAAACTTCTATTTTTCCCTCAGAGGCATAGGGTTTGTTTTACTTTAATTATTTGGGTCATTGCCTTAATTTCCCATTTAACATTACTTGTAAAAAGACTTTCTTATTTTTAAAATATAGCCTTTTTAATGAAGTTCTTTCCAGTACCAACTTTAGCCTTTAAGCTTACCATGTTATGACACTATATGTAAATAGTCACTTTAATAATGACATTTGGAATGGCTCCAAAAAGAATAGTAGGAACGCTGTGAACCAAGCTTTTGTGCCTTCAATTTTAAATGCATATTGCACCGTTACATCATTTTTCTTGGAACTAGAATATTTATTTTTAGATTTTTGCTTAATCTCTTTTTTCCTCTGTCTCTTTCTCTTCCCTGTCTTCCCTTGGCCTCTCCCTCCAATCTACGAATTTTGAAGTATAGTTAAAAAATTCTCTGTCATACTTTAAAAGTGGATTTTGTTATTTTAATAACTATATATATTAGTTCATAAATTGCTATTAATTTAACATTGACATGTACCTTATCAAACAAATTTAAAATATGAAAAAAATGTTGCTTTATTTTAAAATAAATTAACACCTGTAAATTTGAATTTTCAAAATTGAAACAAAATAAAAAATAGAGCTTAGTACTTTAATAAAATATGACCTTTAGGTTCAAGTTAGTATTCACCAAAAAAAGCAAATTTGTGTTATATTAAATTTTGTTTTTGAATTACATACATATATGCCATTGTTCCTTAATCCTGTTCAGCTTAAAAGTTTCAACTTAGAAAGTTCTTAATGCCCTCTTTTTGCCTTGAGATTGGTAAATGTTCATGCACTGAGAACAAAAGTAATGAATTAATTTTTTGCATTTAATTATAATGTACTAATTACCAAAGACAAATTGACAGAAATAATTACTATGTCAAACATAACCAGTTAAATTTTAACTTTAATTTAGCTAAATTTTAATTCTCCATTTTTACTGTCAGAAAAGCAGAAGTAATTTATTTAAAATAATTAAGCAAGAGTTTGCAATATCTACAGTGATTTTTATGCTTTAGGGTTCAGTTTATCACTTTCATCTATTTGTATGAGACACTCAGGAGTCTTCTGCAGAGAAATTCATCCTAAAAACTCTAGAAGTAAATAAAGCTATATTTGATACTGTCACATACATTATGCATCTTTAAATCCTTGAATTCACCACCAGATAGCTTCTTCTCATTTACTCAACCATATTCCATGGTGAAACCCTAGAACATTGCCAATAACGACATCTTCATTGATATCCAAGCTTTCTGCACTTCAGCCTACACTCATGACTTTCCAGTACCTGTCCTCTAGTGCCCTAATATTTTTCCTGTAGGGGGTTAGTAACCAAAATAAAATGCACAAAGCTACCAGAGTCACTAAGTCCCCTAAATGAATGATGCACTGAGGTGCTATCTGTTGCCCTGTCCAAGGCCAGGTCTTCTTGTGCACTGGATAATCTAATCTCATTACATATGGATTTCTTCCCACTTACTTCTTCATAATTAACAATTGCATCTTTCCTGAATCAGTCTTGTATGTACAAGCATACATGAAAAAAGCAAAAAAAGAAAAAAATCCCTACCATGACCCTACAAGTCCTATAACTATTCACTAATTTCTCTGCTCATTTTTACAACTGTAATATTTATTCTATCTTTTCTGCCCGGAGTTCTGTCCCTACAGTCATCACAAGTAGCAATTAACTTCTAAATGTTGAGTCGAATGGTAATTTCTCAGAAGTCATCTTTTTCAGCCTGTAAGCAACATTTGACACAATTGATTCTCTCAGTTAAGGAAACACAACGATTTACAACAAAATGTACCTGTCTGAAGACCTCTTGTGGCACAAGATTTTCCTTTCCAAATATCCCTTCATTAGGATACAAGATAGCTTTCCCAAATTCCCTTTCCAATCCCTTGTATAGCATGGCCAAGTCTTGTTTCATTACGTTCTATGGCCCAAGATATCTCTTCCTAGAAGCTTACCTGTGTCAAAAGAAACTCCTGCCTGCAGAGTTAAAAAAAAAAAATCTCTAAACACAGTAAAATTTATCTTATAAAGAGATCCTTCTTAGCTTGCTCATTCATTACACAGATTGTCACAGATTGCCAAGGATTTACTGGTCACATTTTTTTCTTCAGGAACAGATAGGCTAAAAACATTTCTCTACTTTCCTCTGAATTGAGTTAAGCACGAGGTGACTGAGTTCTGGTTTATGTTATGTATGAAGAAGTATATAGAATCCTTCAGTACTAGGTATAAATACTTCTATATGGTATTCCATGTTCTCTCTTGCTTTCTGTAATGGCTATATAGAGGTATTGTGCTTAAGATGATGGAATCACAAAATGATAGGAGATTTGTCACAGTGCCATTTGGTGAGTCACACAACATTTACTGAACCATGGTCTAAGTACTATTTTGTTAAGATAAAGTGATTTGGGGGTTAATTTAGTAGCTAAATATATATTCCCCCATATCATGCCTCTAGCTGTTGATGCTCACATTTCAACCTGCTATTTAAAATAGGCTCTTGGAATACTAATTACCACTTGTACATTAAAATAATCAATACTAAATTCTTGATTTTCAATTTCCAAAAAAAAAAAAAAACCAGTTCGTTCCCCCAGTGTTCCCTACTTTGTGTGTTGTTCAGGCAAAATCTTCAGTCAGCACTGAGTTCTTTTTTATGCTCTCATCCTAAATCCAGTGTTATCAAATTATTTGGCCAAAGCTTGTACATATATCAATAGTGCAAATACTTTCACTTTCTACTATTATAACCCTAACCATACTCTTACTTAGAACATGGCCATAGCCTTATAACTCTTTGATTTTGAATATATTATACTTCTGAGTTAAGTTTTACAGTGGATTTTCATCTCTTGGATGAGACATAAACATTCATAACATAGCCTAAAATTAGTCTTGAATGACTAAATTTAGTCTTGAAGACTAAATAGTCTTGAATGAGGACATAAACATTCATAACATAGCCTAAAATTATATGCTGGGTTTAGTCCTGAACTCATAAAGAAGCATTTTTAAGAGTCATGGAAAAATATTTTGACCTAAGAAATAGATAGCTGTTTATATCAGGTGGTTGAAGTTGGCTTTAGAGTGATAGCTAGAAGCAAGCTGTGTGGATTCTTCATTCTTGAATATTGTGTAAAAATATGAGTTTTTGTTGCTTCTGAGTAGAAATTTCGTATAGACACAGAATATGTAATGTTGAAGGTCTTAGTGAAAGATCTCAAATAATCCGATTTCCAAGACTTCTTCATGACATTCTGTATGTCATCTGTGATACACAGAACAAAGATTGCTAATTATGGCAAAGGCCACACAAATAACAATTATTATAAGGCAATAATGCTTTTGAGATACATATGGAGAAGAATATCATTGCAAGTGATGATAAAGATTAAAAAATATAAACATCAGGAGTTATGTATTTGAGAAGGATCTTTTGTTAGCTAATCAGTGATAAATTGATGAGAAAAGAATAAGTCGTCTACGAAAGGACACCAGCCAATAAATAATGGGGAATTGGATCTTCTTGAAGCAGTGGTATTGTAGAGGAGATGATCACTGTGAGAACTATCAAAGAAATAAAATTACCAGCATTCTATAATTTTGGGAAATATGGGACATTTGGAAAAAAGAGGAACCAATAAGTAATAATACAAGTTTTTGAAAATTTGGTGGTTTGTGTAACCATTACCTGATATGGATTCTGTAAGAGGCAAATAATAATTCTCACTTATATATTACCAAAGATCATTTTAACTTAGATTGCAAAAATCAACGTGGAAATTTGATTGCTGATTATGATCTGAACTTCAGTTGAGGCAAATGGAAGCTGGTAAAATGTATGATCTGAAAAACAATTTACCCTGTCTCTAGTAAACATAAAAAATAAAAATAAAAAAAAAAACTTAGCCAGGTGTAGTGGCAGGCTAATTTAAAATATACATCCTTAGTTATTGAGTATCTACATTCTGATAATTTTGTACTCCATTAATTTCAGAATAAGGACCTGAAAACATTTTATTTTCATTTTCTCCCATCCATTATTTGTTCTGTTGTTATCATATATTTTAATTTTAAGCATGAGTGGATGGGTGGCAGTGAGTCATACCTGTAATCCCATCACTTTGGAAGTCCGATGGGGGAGGATAAGTTGAAATCAAGAGGTGGAGACCAGCTTGGCCAAAATGATGAAACGCTGTCTACTAAAAATACAAAACTTAGCCAGGCATGAAGGCACACCCCTGTACTCCCAGCTACTCAGGAGGCTGAGGCAGGAGAATCACTTGAATCCAGAAGGCAGAGGTTGCGGTGAGCCGAGATCGTGCTACTGCACTACACATCTAAAATAATAATAATAATAATAATTAATTAAAATAAACCATGAAACAACTAGATAAACAACAAAGAGCCTTTTTAACCTGCAAAATTTGCTAAGTTACCTGAGCTCTGTTCATAAACATCGCCATTTTACTCCATATGTCAATGATTTTCAAATCTTTGAGCAGATTGGAATCATTTGAAAGACGCCCTATGGCAGATTTCAGGGCCTCTTCCTCAGATTCATGTTCCATAGGTCTGGAATGGGGTGCAAAAATTTGAATTACTGAGTTTCTTGGTAATGCTGAAGCTGCTGGTTTGTGGGAGGCATTTGAGAATTACATCCCTCACTGTATTTTAATACCTCACTGTTTTCACTTCCTTTTCAAATAAATGTAGTTAACTAAAGGGAAAAAGTCAAGCTTTTAAAGAAATAGAGTTTGACATGGCAGCAACTGCAGCAAAGCAGCTGCAGCTACCAGAACAGCTGGAGACGTAAGCCCACGCTGGGGTCTGTCTGTGGGCCCACACTCTTTCAATGAGTAGAAATCCTGTTGTGTCAGAGTAAAATGGACAGCAGCATTGGTGGTGATTGTGGTGAGCTGGGGCCACCAGATCACCGACAAAAGACATCTGTTAACCAACAGCCGCCAGGGCTCTCTGATGAAACATATAGCAACAGAAGAAGAAAAGAAGCAAAACGGAAATTGTGCTCACCAGCACTTTAGAACAATGCTGCTCAGAGCCAGTTCAACACTGAATGTGCTTGCACTGTGAGGAGAATATTCACAGAAGCTTGTTGTGTTGTGTGCATATTTATTCATATTTTTGTTAAATGTTAAATCGTTTAGCACAGTAAATCTGAGTGCATAGTATATCATTTCATTCCATTTGAGCTTCTTGAGTGTTTTCTTTAAATATCTGCAGAGTTGCTGCCCCTTTCTTGAGCTATGAGTACCACAATCTTTTAAATTCTCAATATGAGTAGAGCTTTTTGAGCTTTATATCTAAGAGGAACCGAACAAGCCTGTTTGGAATATGCAATGAATATCAAGAAACCATCTTGCTGTGGAAGCAGAATTATTTTTCTCCTTTCTGTTTAAAATATCTTTCCTTTTGATGTCAGTTTTCTTCCTTGTTTACACAAGTTCCACAATTCAAAAGGAAAACTCAATAGTAAGGTTTCAAACTATTGAAAGTCTCATGAACATTCATGGTTTTGATCTGGGCTCTGGATAGATGGACTTAAAACTATTGGGTTGTGGAGGCAATAGCTTATTTCTGCTGTAGTGATGGCTGTGACAAAAGAGTATCCATCAAGAAAATTGTCCTTACTGATCCCCAGAGTGTCAAACACGCTCTACATGAAATCAAAATTATTAGAAGATTTGACATCATAACATTTTGAAAGTGTTTGAAATTCCTGGTGCCAGTGGAAGTCAATTAACAAACGATGTGAGCTGTCTTACCAAACTTAACAATATTTACATTTTTCAGAATGACATGGAGACAGACTTGGCTAATGTGCTGAAGCAGGGACTTTTACTGGAAGAGCATGCCAAGCTTTTCATGTATCAGCTGCTATGGCAGCTTAGGTATATCACTCTGCAAATGTGTTGCATAGATATCTCCAATTAGCTAATGTTTTCATTAACACTGAAGTCGTGGTGTGCAAGACCAAAGGGAACTTTGGTCTTGCACAGGTCATGGATCCTCATTATTCTCATAACGGTCAGCTTTCTGAGAAGGATTGGTAACTAAATGGTACAGATCTCCACATCTTTTACTTTTTCCTAACAGTTATAATAAAGCCATTGTGGGTTTCAGGGCACATCTTTGCTGAAATGCTGACTGGTAACACCCTTTTTGCAGGTGCACTTGAACTTGAACAGATGCAGCTGATTTTAGAATCTGTTTTTGTTATGCATAAGAAAGATCGTCAGGAACTTCTCAGTGTAATTCCAGTTTATATTAGAAATGGCATGACTGAAATACACAAACCTTTAACTCAGCTGCTTCAGGGAATTAGTTGAAAAGCACTGGATTTCCTGGAACAAATTTTGACATTTATTCCCACAAATGGAATAACAGCAGAAGAAGCACTTTCCCATCATTACATGAGCATATATTATTTTCCAATGGATAAGCCAATTTCAAGTAATCTTTTTCATATTGTAGATAAAGTTTATGATATTTTGCTTATGGATGAAACTCACAGCCACATATATAACTGGGAAAGGTATGATTGTTAGTTTTCAGAATATGATTGGCCTGAACATAACAACTTTGATATTGAAGAAGTTCCACTTGATCCAAGAGCTCTATCTGATGTCACTGATTAAGAAGAAGTACACATTGATCCCCACAAATATTTGAATGGACATTGGGAAAAGTATAAAATATCAGGGGGATCTAATAACTCTACTGAGCCTTTTTGGAAGTACCCGGATTACCGTGAAAACAAATAGTGATTTGGGGGGGGTCAGCCACATTTGTAGCTACAATTCCAGGTCATCATCATATTTAGATAACTTAGTTTGAAAAGCAAGTACAGTTAATCATTACTATGAACCCAAGTTTACTATACATCTTTCCAATTGGAAAGATTAAGCAGAGACAAATCTGATAAAAAAGGCAAGTGAAAATGTAAAAGGAATGGATTGGCTAAAGCCCAGATAGTGCTCGAGGAAGCCTCACAGTAACTGGTTGAAAAACATAGGGAAATAAATCAGGGGTTTGATTTGGATTCCTTTATTGCAGGAACTACTCTACTTAGTTCATAATACAAGCCTACTGGTGTTATTGAGAAATTCAATGACTCAAATAGGTCAGTGTCCCAGCTAGAATTGAAAAGTTCGATACCAAAGACAGTAAGCTGAGAAAAATAGAAAAAAGAAATGGCAAATCTGGCTCAATGAGAAGTCTCGTACCTGTCTTCTTGAGACAGCCAGTTTTGAGTGGTGAGGAGAACTGGTTTATCACAGATCAGTTTTGTTGTGAGGTAAGAAAGCATGAATGAGTTGAGAAGAAAAACATTTGCACTAGTTACTTAGACAAGTTATGTAACAGGAAGAAAGATACTGAAATAATAGAAACTTAGCTAGTAGAGGATGGGAAGCTTGGGGAGAGAGGAAATGAAGGATTTCTCAACAACGGTGAGGAATTCCTCTTTAACAAGAACCTCGAGTCAATAGGCATCCTGCAGTTTCGTGGTCCACTTGGGTCACCACTTAAGTCAGCACAGGCCACATTACCCCCTTTTGCTATGAAACATTCTCCTCAAATTCCTCATAAAACCTGCAGCAGCATTTTAAAATATGTGAACTAAAACACTCAGCAGACAGTTATCTTTATATTCTTCACGAAATGTGTTTTGTCTTTATCACTAGTGTTAAGTCATTTTTTACTTGAATAAGATGGTGGAATTTAATAAGGATTTCATTAGCTCTTGGTTTTTAAAATCCAGACTTTTTTTATCTACATGTGAGATAGTTTTCATTTTAACTGGCACGTACTTTGCACACAAAAATAAATAGAGCAAAATAATGCAACTCAGGAGGAGACAAAAGAAATGCACTAAGACAAGCAAAAAACATTCTCTCATTGAACAGTGATCTGTTTTACAGGAAAGAAATCTTGTCTTAAAATTTACACAGTGAGACTCTACATAATTGCCTGAAAATATCTACGTTCTTCTAAAACATTTTTATTCATGGATATTTTTAAGTTTTTCACACTGTACATATTTCTTAAAACATATGACACTAGTAGCAACTGAAAATGTATGCTGAATTTAGTACACATGTGTTATCTGGCTGAAGATAACAAAAGAATATGGCAAAATATATACTATTCATAGTGCTTCAAATATGCACAGCCAACATTTGTTGCGGTAAACTATCCTTAATAAGACTGTTACTGTTTATAAATTTTCTCATTATGCATTCTTTACAGTGAAGTGTTAATACATAACATCTTATTTACTTTAGCAAATCAGCATATTTTCTGTGTTTAATTATAAAAAGTAACTTAGCTTTTAAAATTTATTCGCAAATACACTTTTTCCATTTGGCACTGTGGTTTGTTGCCTATCTAACTAAATGGATAATGTCAGCTTATCTTAAGCACGTTTATGTACTTAATTTACTTAAGTGTTTATTTTAAGTACGTTCTCACTATGCACAGACATTTGTATTATGTAGGTGCTTGATTTATCCACAAAGAAAATTAGGGAGAGGGAAAGCGAGAGGGAGACGGACGTTGAGAGAACGAGGAGGAAGGAGAGAACATAGCGTCCACGGATTACAGTACCTATAGCGAAGCTGCAGCGCAGCAGGGCTACCGTGCTTACACCGCCCAGCCCACTCAAGGATATGCACAGGCCACCCAGGCATATGGGTCACAAAGCTATGGAACCTATGGACAGCCCACTGATGTTAGCTATACCCAGGCTCAGACCACTGCAACTTACGGGCAGACCGCCTATGCAGCTTCTTATGGACAGCCTCCCACTGGATATACTACTCCCACTGCCCCCCAGGCACACAGCCAGGCTGTCCGGGGGTATGGCACTGGTGCTTATGATACAACCACTGCCACAGTCACCACCACCCAGGTGTCCTACGCAGCTCAGTCCGCCTATGGCACTCAGCCTGCTCATCCAGCCTATGGGCAGCAGCCAGCAGCCACGGCACCTACGAGACCGCAGGATGGTAACAAGCCCACTGAGACTAGTCAACCTCAATCTAGCACAGGAGGTTACAACCAGCCCAGCCTAGAATATGGACAGAGTAACTGCAGTTATCCCCAGGTACCTGGGAGCTACCCTATGCAGCCAGTCACCGCACCTCCATCCTACCCTCCTACCAGCTATTCCTCTATACACAGCCGACTAGTTATGATCAAAGCAGTTACTCTCAGCAGAACACCTACGGGCAGCCGAGCAGCCATGGACAGCAAAGTAGCTATGGTCAACAAAGCAGCTATCGGCAGCAGCCTCCCACGAGTTGCCCACCCCAAACTGGATCCTACGGCCAGGCTCCAAGTCAACATGGCCAACGGAGCAGCAGCGACGGGCAGCAGAGTTCATTCTGACAGGACCACCCCAGTAGCATGGGTGTTTGTGGGCAGGAGTCTGGAGGATTTTCTGGACCAGGAGAGAACCGGAGCATGAGTGGCCCTGATAACCAGGGCAGGGGAAGAGGGGGATTTGGTCGTGGAGGCATGAGCAGAGGTGGGCTGGGAGAAGGACTCGGTGGAATGGGCAGTGCTGGAGAGCGAGGTGGCTTCAATAAGCCTGGTGGGCCCACGGACGAAGGACCAGATCTTGATCTAGGCCCAACTGTAGATCCAGATGAAGATTCTGACAACAGTGCAATTTATGTACAAGGATTAAATGACAATGTGACTCTAGATGATCTGGCAGACTTCTTTAAGCAGTGTGGGGTTGTTAAGATGAACAAGAGAACTGGACAACCCATGATCCGCATGTACCTGGACAAGGAAACAGGAAAGCCCACAGTGTCCTATGAAGACCCACCTATTGCCAAGGCTGCTATGGAGTGGTTTGACTGTGAAGACTTTCAAGGGGGCAAACTTAAAGTCTCTCTTGCTCAGAAGAAGCCTCCAATGAACAGTATGCGGGGTAGTGTGCCACCCCGTGAGGGCAGAGAAATGCCCTCCGTGGAGGTCCAGGAGGCCCAGGAGGTCCTGGGGGACCCATGGGTCACATGGGAGGCCATGGAGGAGACAGAGGAGGCTTCCCTCCCAGAGGATCCCGGAGTTCCCGAGGGAACCCCTCCGGAGGAGGAAACGTCCAGCACCGAGCTGGAGACCGGCAGTGTCCCAGTCCGGGTTATGGAAACCAGAACTTGGTCTGGAGAACAGAGTGCAACCAGTTTAAGATCCCAAAGCCTGAAGGCTTCCTCCCACCACCCTTCCCCCCTCCGGGTGGTGATTGTGGCAGAAGTGGCCCTGGTGGCATGCAGGGAGGAAGAGGTGACCTCATGGCTCGTGGTGGTCCCGGTGGAATGTTCAGAGGTGGCCGTGGTGGAGACAGAGGTGGCTTCCATGGTGGCCTGGGCATGGACCGAGGTGGCTTTGGTGGAGGAAGACGAGGTGGCCCTGGGGTGCCCCTGGACCTTTGATGGAACAGATGGGAGGAAGAAGAGAAGGACCTGGAGGACCTCGAAAAATGGATAAAGGCGAGCACCGTCAGGAGTGCAGAGATTGGCACTATTAGATACAGAGACCCCGCAGAGCTGCAATGACTACCAGATTTATTTTCTAAACCAGAAAACGTTTTAGATTTATAATTCCATATTTATAATGTTGGCCACAACATTATGATTACTCCTTGTCTGTACTTTAGTATTTTTCACCATTTGTGAAGAACATTAAAACAAGTTAAGTGGTAGTGTGTGGAGTTTTTTTCCTTCTATTAAAAATGGTTGTTTAAGACTTAACAATGGGAACCCCTTGTGAGCATGCTCAGTATCATTATGGAGCACCAAGAGGGCCTCTAACTGTAACAATGTTCATGGTTATGATGTTGTTTTTTTAATAAAACTCCAAATGTTTATTTTAAAAAAAAAGAAAATTAGGAATTACTGGCTGGGCACAGTGACTCACACCTGTAATCCCAGCACTGAGGGAGGCTGAGGTGGGTGGATGATTAAAGGAGGTCAGGAGTTCAAGACCAGCCTGGCTAGCGTGATGAAACTCCATTTCTACTAAAGTACAAAAATTTAGCCAGGCGTGGTGGCCCATGCCTGTAATCCCAGCAACTGAGGAGGCTGAGGCAGAAGAATCACTTGAACCTGGGAGGCGGATGTTGCACCTGGCGGGTGGAGGTTGCAGTGAGCTGAGATTGCACCATTGCACTCCATCTTGGGCAATAAGAGTGAAACTCCATCTCAGAAAAAAAAAAAAAAGAAAAACTAGGAATTACTTTATTATAAAATACACCTAGAAGTCTTGTGTCTATTTAAAAAAAACTAATGTTAAAATTGTGTGCATGGAAATAATTAAGGTATATCATTATTGCAGTTGAAAAGCTGTACATGATAAGACATTCTGATTTTACTGTATGTTTCTACAGAGTGATCTGTTCCCCATCCCAAGGCAAGCATGAATAAAATAAGGTTAAATGTGGCATGTGGTATCACAGTCTCTTAGAATTTGTTTTGTCTATTTTATTGTATTGAGTATCTGTATCCTTGATTATCTTGTTTGAGGAAAAAGGACAGACAAAACATGGCCCACACAAACAAAACGAAACAAAGAAATAAAGCTAGTTTTATTTGGAAGTCTTCCTGAGAATCATTCCTGAGGCCTACAGTCTCAGAGTAGTCAAAAACAACCTTCCTCATGGGCTGGTTCTGTCAGAGGCATTTGACCCAGAGCAACTCCACCTTGAACACGGTCGCAGAGATACTGCTAATAAAACAGGTTGCAGTAAAGAAGCTGGTCTACACCCACCAAAACCCAAGACAGCAACGAGAGTGACCTCTGGCGGTCCTCACTATTACACTCCCACCAGCACATGAGAGCGTACAAATGCCACGGCAACATCAGGAAGTTAGCCTATAGGGTCTAAAAGAAGAAGGCACGAGTAATCCACCCCTTGTTTAGCATATAATCAGGAAATAACCATAAAAATAGGCAACCAGCAGCTCTCACGGCCGCTCTGTCTATGGAGTAGACATTATTTTGTTTCTCGACTTTCTTAATAAACTTGCTTTCACTTTAATGTATGGATTCACCTTGAATTCTTTCTGTGTGAGATCCATGAACCCTCTCTTGGGATGTGAATTGTGACCCTTTTCTCGTAATAGTTCCAGACTGTAGGACTCAGTCTGTAGTCCTTAATAAGAGTTCTGAATAAACCAACTTTGTTTAAAAGCTTATTGTTTTTCTTTAGTCAACAGTATTTAATAAAGCATTTTATGTTTTTAGAAGTCCTTACATTTTTTTTTAGTTGCTAAGCCAGACTTACTACCTGTCACTAAGTCCTCAAGGCCTTCTTATCCATTGCACAAATCAATGGTCTCAGATATAGGTTTTTTTATTTGGGTAGTTATTTCTATAAAACAATCCTGTAGGCATGCAAAAATGTAAAATTCTTACATTAAATTTGCATTTTTAAATTATTAATAGTGACAAATTAAGCATAAGAGAATAAGATGAAATGTCAATTTGGAAATCATGCATGTGTATATTCTGTGTATATGTCAGTTTCCAAATCTGGCCCTAATATAGTTTGACATCTTTCCCGTTAAACCTGGGCTTCATTATTGTTCTTCCAAGATATACTTATTGAAGTCAAATCAACTATTTAGATTGATGTATTCAGTTCAATAATCAATTAAGTTGATTAGTTAGTCCTATGAGGAAATGATTATTCCTAAGAATGTGTAATCTGATGCAGTGGTTTAATAGCTTTGAAGGAACTTGTCAAATTGATATCTTCTTTTATAGATTTTCTTTTCAAGGAGGAACAGAGCAAAGTGATCAATTTGTTGATCAGAGCCAATATGTTACGACATTTAAAACATAATCTTTGACTTTCTTCTTTGCAAAGATAGGGTCTCACTGGGTCATCCGGGCTGGAGTGCAGTGGTGTGATCTCAGCTCACTGCAGCCTCGTCCTCCCAGGCTCCAGCGATCCTCCCCTTCTACCTCCTGAGTAGCTGGGACTAAAGGTGCACGCAACCATGCCAGGCTAACATAGTCACTGAGCTCCTAATCCACCACTTGCCCATTGTCACACAGATAATAAGTTAATTAATGTATCTCTTCCAGCTCCCTTGTCTTAATTATAGTAATGATATCTAATAATTAATTACAAGGATTATAACAATATAAAGTTCTGATGATTAAAGGAGTAGATATAAAATGATTAAGAAGATACAATAAATACTAGTTAGTAGATGAAAACCCAACATGATCTGAAAAGAGACTTTATTTTCTGTTTTCACAATTTATTTTCTGATTGTAAGAAGGAAATATAGAAATTTATAAATACAGAAATTTATACATATGAAAATGTCTGCAGTTGACTTCATTTTCACAAATGTCAACTTTCTAGGTAGTATTTGCTTTTAAAGACGTGCAATAAGAATGAAAAATGTTTTGGATCAGCTTCCATAAAATCAGAGCCTAACTGAAGGATTCAAGTGCATGCGGTTTGTTGGAGGTGTGCTTCTCAGAAAACACATATAAGAGAGAATGTGAAGAAAAATTGGGAAGTGGGAGACAGCCAAGCAGAGATCTGGTCTCAGGTAGAACCTAGCCTTGGCTGTATCGACAGAGAAGATACTATGAAGCATAACCTTTACTTGGAGGTCATCCCTGTTGAGTTCCTGGACCAGTCTTTCTTAACCCTACATCAGGCAGCCATTGACTGAGGGCAACAGATGGGACTGGGAATTAACTGCAGGAGAGGCAGCTCCATTCAGCAGAGGACAAATTTCCAAAAAAGAGGCCCCTGTGAGATTTAGCAGTCAATCAGATGGGAAATGATAAGATCTGGCGAGATCGTGATTTATTTTCTTATAACCTTAATACAGTACCTTGTAGTGACGAGAGTTCAGTGCAGTGCTTAAGAGTGCAGATACTGAAGCAAATGCTGGAATTAAAATTTTGACTCTACCACTTAAGGATTGTTAGGAGCAGGTTAATGAACCTTTCATGTCATACTTTTTTGCAGATACGAAAATACAAACGATATTAGAATAATACTTTTAACATAAGGCAATTTTAAAGGTTAAATAACATTATAATTATTATGAAGATGTGGAGAAAAAAGAACACATATACTGTTGGTGGAAATATGAATTAGTTCTGCCACTGCGGAAAGCAGTTTGAAGGTTTCTCAAAGATGTGAACATGGAACTACCATTAGGCCCAGGAGCATGTCCTGGCTCCATACCCAAATAAAAATAAATTACTCTACCAAAATGATGCTTGCACTTCTACTTTCATCATAGTGCTATTCACAACAACAAGGATATGGAATTAACCTAGGTGCCCACCAGTGGTGGCTTAGATAATGAAAATGCGAAGCTGAGCATGGTGGCTGATGCCTGTAATCCCAATGCTTTGGGAGGCTTAGGCAGGTGGATTATCTGAGGTCAGGAGTTTGAGATCAGCTTGACCAACATGGTGAGACCCCATTGCTACTAAAAATACAAAAAAAATTAGCCAGGTGTGATGGCACACACATGTAATCTTAGATACTTTGGAGGCTGAGGCAGGAGAATCACTTGAATCCAGAAGGTGGAGGTTGCAGTGAGCTGATATCACACCATTGCACTCCATCCAGGGCAACAGGAGTGAAACTCCATTTCAAAAAAAAAAAAAAAAAAGATAATGACAATATGGGTACATATACATCATGGAATACTACACGGCCATAAAAAAAAGAGCAAAATCATGTCCTTTGCAGCAACATAGATGCAACGAGAGGCCATCCTCCACTCAGTGTTTAGCTCCTGCTTATAACCAAGAATATGTGGTATTTGCTTAAGGAAATTAATGCAAGAGCAGACAAGCAAATACCACATGTTCCCCCTGACAAGCTGGAGCTAAACAATAAGCACATGAACAGAAAGATGGGAACAATACATGCTGGGCACCACGAACTGGGGAGAGAGACAGAGATGAGGGTTGAAAAGTTATCTACTGAGCGCCATGCTCACTACCTGGGTGACAGATCACTCATTCCTCAAATATTAGCATCGCACAATATACCCATGTAACAAACCTGCAATTGTACCCTCTGAATCCAAAATAAGAGTTGTGATCATTAGAAGATAAAATTATCTTTCAATTTTCACTGTAGAGAAATGTCATGATGAATCATTCAAAGAAAACAAGGCTAGATGAAAGGAAAAACATATTACATAGTAGTAAGAGGTAAGTTAATTCATGTAAAGAGTGTAATACTGTTAAAAATTTCATGATATTTGTAGTATATGTTAACATTTTAAACTTTTAAATTTTTCTGTGTTTTTTTTCCTCTACTTAAAATAACTATTTACATATGAACATAATTTGGCATTTTATCATAAATAATGCTCCCTCTTAATTATATTAGCTTAAGACCCCACAAAAGCCACAGACATCCTTAGACTTCTATTTCATTCCTCTTCCTATATGCTCACCATGTTTAGTGTTTTCTCTGTTTGCTTCCACTTTATTAAATGCATTGCTTCCTAGCAACATACATGTGATGCATTTTGTAGTAATTCAGAAAACCTTTTTGGCATGAAGGAATGAGTTATTTAATTAAAGTATGCATTATTTTATAAACATTTTTCTTTCTCTCTAACCTATTAGACTGGTTGCCTATTAAGGGTTTTTGGAACAAAATTTACGTTGAACATACTAGGTGTTTGATAAATATTTAATTAGTCAATAATTAATGGATTAATAATCCTATAAATCATGGAGTTAAAAAGAAGAATTCAAAACTGCTTGTCCTCAGTTAAACAGTACATGATTATTTTCAATTATCACTTATTATTATTATTTTTTTATTGCATTTTAGGTTTTGGGGTACATGTGAAGAACATACAATATTGTTGCATAGGTACACACGTGGCAGTGTAATTTGTTGCCTTCCTCCCCTTCACCTATATCTGGTATTTCTCCCCATGCTATCTCCCCGCAACTCCCCACCCCCCACTGTCCCTCCCCCCCCACTGTCCCTCCCCTATTTCCCCCCAACATACCCCAGCGTATAGTGCTCCCCTCCCTGTGTTCATGTGTTCTCATTGTTCAACACCCACCTATGAGTGAGAACATGCGGTGTTTGATTTTGTGTTCTTGTGTCAGTTTGCTGAGAATGATGGTTTCC